>MU698798.1:143043-184818 GCA_026770625.1 Nicotiana glauca | reverse complement strand
AAATATATATATATATATATAATGACATCTGGTAATGGGTCAATGTACATGTATAAATGCATGAAATGCATAACAAATACGTTAATAAGATTTTCTCAAAATGCCATAAAAATTCATATGCCTTTCAGATAGACTTTATCAAATACGTATTTTTCTGAGACCTATGAACAGAAGATATAATAATAATCCACATAGGGAATCAAGAATATTGACACCCTTAGTATTTCTATGAGTGGAGTCATTTATGAAATTTCCGTATTTTATTTGTTTCATTTGTATTATTTGGATCATGCCAAAAGGAAATAAGGGATAACCTTAACATACCTGAACCGATTCTCTTTTACAAAAACACGTAACGACGGATAGAAGTAGTATTTCAGAGAATTTTCACATTTGGACATTGTATCATTTCAGAGAATTTTTACGATTGGACATTGTAACAATTCAGAGAGTTTTCACGTTTGGATATCGTGACAATTCAGAGAGTCTTCACGTTTTGACATTGTAATACCTCACGTTGGACATTGCTATTTTTCTTTAAGGCAGAATACATAAAATAGCACCTGAACTTGTACCCAAATCTTTGTTACACACTTGTTGATCACGGGGAATCTTTTACACATCCAACCTTTTAAAAGTGTGTTAGTTACACACCATTTTGATTACATGGCAAGAGCGTATTTTACACACAAATTAGGCGAGTGAATAGGAAAAGAAATCTGTGAACTCTTGTGTGTAACTGACACATGTCCAAAAAATAAAAAAACATCATCTTCTTCGTCAAGAGCTTAAACAAACAACCAGCTCTTGCAACAATGGAGAAATTATTCCCTTTTCATTTTCTCCAAAATCTCACCGTAGAAAACTTCCCTCCCTCTCCCATAGAAAACAAACAACCAGTTTGTTGCTGCCCTTCCCCCTTTTCCTATTTTCGTCTTCTTCCCCACCCATTTTTCCCATCTTCCATGTCCACCATTTTAAGAATAACAATAATATAAAATAGATTTGGAAGAAATTGGTAAAAAAAGTTAAAAGAAATCTATATCAAGAGAATTTTATAAATCTGGGTTTGAATCTATACCACGAATCGAGCAACCATGGATTTGGCCATAACCAACTTTAATGGAGTTTTGAGTTTTACATTATATTTCTTGTGTTAGATTTGAATCTAGACTCACAAACTCGTGATTAATGTACTTGAGTTCCTGATTTTGCTTTATAATATGAAGGTGATTAAATGTGAATTTTTTGTGGTGTCTGGCGTCAATCTCCCACGGAGAAGAGAAAGATATGAAATGGAGAAGATGGTTAAGGGGTATAGGTGTAATTTTAAGTATTTTATTTTTTAAATAAAAAATAGTGACACATGTCACTATCTGATTGGAGTGTGAAATCACACATGTTTTGGAAAATTGGTCAAGAAAAAAGTAGTGTGTATTTGACATACTTTTAAAAGGTTAGATGTGTAAAAGGTTCCCCCTAATCAACAAGTGTATAACAGGAATTTGGGTACAAGTTCAGGTGCTATTTTATGTATTCTGCCTTTCTTTAACGATGTACGAAGATGGTTCCTTTTTTTCAAAGAGAGTGGGCCCCACCTTGATGTCTTAATTGGCCACTAGTTCCTTCAAATTTTTGCCACATTTGATGTGACATTAATAGTCATTAGTTTGCACATGTATGGCTGCCGCATTTTTTAATAAGGTTTATCCAAAAAATTATCCACTTATTCCTTAATTACATGGTTAATCTTCTACCAAAAATCTACAATTAACCAAATATCCACATAATTGAAAATTATCTCAAACTATTTAAAATACTACTCCCTTTTAGCACACCTTATACACTTTACTATCATGGTCATGGGGTACCTTGTATGGTACTAGTCCATAAATACCGGGTATTTTAGCTCGGGCCGTATTCTATCCCAAAATGCCATACTTCGACGAAATTCTTTCTATTCAATTTTCTTACCTTCTCACCTTCACAAATTTGCTCATTACTTGTTTGAAATACCATAAAATTCTTATAGTCTTAAAATTATCTCATTCCCGAACTTACGTCGATTAACTTACGATGAAACTTTAACGTACGAAAAATGCGCGATGTAATATTTCATTTTCGAGCTTTCACCAATTTGCTTATGGCATACTTTTAGTTACGAAAACATGGGGTGTAACATTAGTCTAGGTTATTATGGACAGGTTGACTAAGTCCGCACACTTTATTCCACAAATGACTTCTTATTGTTCAGAGCGGTTGGCTCAAATTTACATATGAGATATTATCTGCCTGCACGGCATGCCCATTTCCATTATTTATGACTGAGGCACGCATTGGAGACCTATGTTGCGTGAGTTGGGCATGCGGATCGAGTTGAGTAATGTGTTTCATCCTCAGATAATCGGACAGTTCGAGCGCACCATTTAGATATTGACGGACATGTTCTAGGCATGCTCTATGGATTTCGGGAGTCAATGGGACCAATTTTTACCACAAACGGAGTTCGCCTACAACAACAGCTATCAGTCGAGCATCCAGATGGCTCCGTACGAGGCCTTGTATGGGAAGTAATATCGTTCACCGATTGGTTGGTTTGAACTTGAGGAGGCTAGATTGTCGGGAACTGATTTGGTTCGTGATAGTTTTTTAGAAGGTTAGGGTAATTCAGGAGCGACTTCGTACAAATTAGTCCAGGCATAAGAGTAATGCAGACTAGAAGGTTCGAGATGTGGCCCACATGGTGGGTGAGAAGGTTCTTCTTCTAGTTTTGCCTATGAAGGACATGATACGGTTTGGGAAGAAGGGCAAGTTCGGCCTGAGGTTTATTGCCCATTAGAGATCTTAGAGATAGTTGGGGAGGTCGCTTATAGACTTGCATTGCCTTCTAGCCTAGAAAGGGTACATTCGGTATTTCATATTTTCATGCTTCGGATGTACCATGAGGATAGGTAACGTGTTATGGACTTCAGCAAAGTACAATCTTGATGAAAATTTGACATATGAGGAAAAGCCAATGGCTATTTTTGACTAGCAGGTTAGTAAGTTGAGATCTAGGAGTTTTCCTTCTGTGAAAGTGCAATAGAGAGGTCACTCGATTGAGGAGGCTACGTCAGAGTCTGATTTTGATATGCAAATTCGATAACCATTTTACCAGTCCAGGTACTTTTCTATGTCCATTCGAGTATGAACGTTTCTTTTAGAGGTGGAGAATATGACGACCAGATAGGTAGTTTTGGGTACTAGCCTTTATTTTTGTGTTTTGAGACCTCTCATAACTTCATTGTTTATGTGTTTGCGTGTATGATCGTGTCTTTTTCCAGAAATTTTTTACATAAAACTTTGAAGAAAATATGATTTTTAACTTAAAGTGAGGTAGAGTTGACTACGGTCAATATTTTTAGTAAACGAGCTCGGATATGTGTTTTTACAATTCTGGTAGGTTTGTACAATATTTATGGATTTGTACGCACATTGGTTAGGGTCTCGGGTGGAACGGGCATCTTTTGATGCATTATGTGAAAGATTCTGAAAATTGAATTTAAAGTTTAAATCTTGAGTTCTGATGATCGATTCTTGTTATTTGATGTTGTTTTGACGATTAGAGGTAGAAAGAAAGTTTTTAGGATGTTAATTACACTTGTGCGCATGTTCGGTTTGGAGCTTGAAGGACTCGGGTGAGTTTTGGATGCTTTGCGGATTGAGTTGGAACAACTGAAGCACAGTTGTTATTGGTGCTAGATTACAGGTCTCGCATTTGCGAGTACCTAATCGAAACTTCAAGCCTCGCATTTTCGATGTCAAGCTCACAAATGCTAAATATGGGCGGGGCAGGCATGCTTCGCAAATGCATAGTAAAAATTGCATTTGCGATAGGCGAGGTATCGCTTTTGTAGTCAAGGGATCATTTTGCGACAAGGGAGCTGGGTTGGTCAGGTTCGCAAATACGGTTATATTCACAAATGTAAACCTATAACATCATCTGCGATAGAGGGAGCTGTGCAAATACGATGTTATTGTCGCATTTTTTACATCTTTGGCATTTTTGCCCTAGTCACTTTTGCGATCAGTATTTCGCATTTGCGAATATCGGAATTGCGAATCCGCAGTTGGATAAAAGATTGGGAAATTGGGACAGCTCATTTTACACCATGTTTCAACCCTAAGCTCTGTAGAGGCTAATTTTGAAGAACTCTTTCTCCCCAAATTTATTGGTAAGCATCTTTAACTTGTTTTTAAGCAATTCCAACTACATTTCATGAATTTTTAACATTAAATCTATTGATTTTATGGTATAAATTAGGGATTTTTTTTTGTAGAATTTAGGAATTGTATAAAATTGAGATTTAGAACTAAAATTGAGGTCGGATTTTGAAAAAACTCACATATCCGCGCTTCGGGGTGAATGAGTAATCGAGATTTGATCCGGATGCGGAATTTTGACCAATCAAGCACGGGGTTAACTTTTGTTGATTTTTTCAATTTCATCATAGATTAAAACCTTTTCATTAATGAGTAATTTCTAAAGGTTATTTTAGATTGTTTGATAGATAATTAGCTAGATTCGGTTGGGTTGGAGGCGTGTTCCAAGGGGAAATCCACGATTGATTGTTGGTTTGATTGCATAAAAAGGTAAGTGTCATGGTCAACCTTGACTTTATGGAATTAGGACTTGATTTCTCAATTTGCTTGATTTATGTGTGGGGACAGCGTATATGCAAGGTGACGAGTGTATATACGTTGTCATGGGTTACGCATGCGGGGCGGGCTACTTAGTTGTTGTCTTATATTACTTCATGTGTTCATTTATTCCATGGTTTTACGTGTTAAATACTTTAATTGTTACTTATATTTAATAGGAAATGCATGCATATGTTCGTTTCATTCCTTACTTGCTATATGTTTCCATGTCTTCATTCGTTGACTGTCTTTACTTGTTTTTATGTTTCCATATGTTGTTAGATAGCCACTCTTACTTGTTTTGTTCCCATTGTTGGTTATTTACCTTGTTGCATTCATGGTGAAATACGCCATAGTTGATTGTAGTATTGTCCATATGTTGTTATGAAATTTGGAATCGGGTTGAACTCCGCAATGAATATTGGTTTTATTGTTTAGGATCGGGTTGCACGAAGCAATGGATGTTGTTATTGTTGTTTGGGACGGGGTTTCACACTGCAATGGATATTTATATGTTATTTGGGATTAGTTTGCACGTCGCAACAGATATTGATATGTCATTTTAGATCGGGTTGCACACCCCCAATGGTATATGTTTATACATATATATATATATATATATATATATATATATAGATCAGATTGCGTGCTGCAACGGAGAAGGCATATTTGACTGTTCTTAATTGTGGTCCATAACCATTTTGTATTGAGAAATTGAGCATAAACGATATCTTCGGACCCTCTGTTACGCGCTTATTGTTCCGATTTTTATGTCAATGGTTATTTCCCCCATTTATGCTATTGCTTTAACTTATACTCGTACAAGTTTATAGGGAGTGCCATTTAATAGCCTCGTCACTACTTTGTCAAAGGTAGACTCGGCACTTACGGATTACATAGGATTGTTTGTACTTATACTATACCTATGCACTTCCGGTGCATTCCTGGTGTCGGTCCCAGTGGCGTTAAGTGGAGAAATTCCTCGGACGACTATTCATCTGGAGACTTGAGGTAGAGTTGCTCGTGTTCGCGGTCCCTAAAGTCCCCTCCTTGCCTTTTTGTATTGTTATTTCATTGAGACAATTGTATTTTTTGTTTTGGACCTTGGATTTGTTTAGTAGCTCATATACCATTGACACCAGATTTCGGGATCTGAATAGACAACATGGATGGAGTTTTATTATATATTTTGAAGTTTTACATCTCTAACATCTTATTAATCTATTATTAAATTGTTAAAGGTGAATAGTTGTGCATCTAATATTGGCTTGCCTAGAAAGTAGACGTTAGTCGTTATCATGGTCCTGAGGTTGGAATTTTGGATCATGACAATATGGGAATGTAAAAAAAGTAAGACACGGAAATAAAATATTATTAGAAGTATTCCCCATATCAGCAATAAAAATTCATGATGTAATGATCTGTCTGGTCGTTTTGTGTATTGTATCCTCGTTCTCCTATTTATCGCTTCATCAATTTTCATTTGGGGTTATGTGACTTGGCCAGGTAGTTGGATTGTTTACGGGGAACTTTTAGATTGAATTTGGAAACTTAGTCCCAAGATTGGAAGCTTAAGTTGTAAGAGTTTATCAAAGTTTGACTTTTGTGTAGGCGGCTCTGGAATGGAATTTTGATGTTTCTGATAGCTTCATATTGAGATTTTGGACTTAGGATTATGTCTAGATACTGATTTAGAGGTTCGTAGGTCGTTTTTGGCTTGAATTGGTGAAAGTTGAAGGTTTAGAAGGTTGAGAGGTTTGACCGAGAAAGTTTTAGAGTGAATTTCCACACTTAGTCCCAAGGTTGGAAACTTAAGTTGAACGAGTTGACCGGAATTTAAATTTTGTGTAGACGACTCCGAAATATAGTTTTGATGGTTCTGATAGCTTTGTATTGAGATTTTGGACTTAGGATTATCTCCAGATATTGATTTGGAAGTTTGTAGGTCATTTGGCTTGATTTGGTGGAAGTTGGAAAGTTGAAGGTTTAGAAGGTTGAGAGTTTTGACCGAGAGTTGACTTTATTCATATCAAGCTTGAATTTTTTTTTTCGATAGTTGGAATAGATCCTTTCTGTCATTTATGACTTGTGTGCAATATTTTAGGTTAATCGGAGTTGGTTTGATAATTCGGCCAACTTTTAGAAGTTGGAAGTTCATTAGTTTATTAGGCTTGAATTGGGGTGCGATTCATGATTTTGATGTTGTTTGATATGATTTGACGCTTCGACTAAGATTATATCATATTTTAGGATCTCTTAGTATGTTTGTATGGGATCCCGGGAAACTCGGGTGTAATTCGGATCAAGTACAACTTCATCTTTGGACTTCTAATCTAATATATTGCGTGTCATTCATCACGATCGCGAGATAGTGGTCGCATTCGTGTAGTGTTACTAGGTGGTAGGTTGTTTTGTTCTTCGCGTTCGTGAGGAAGGCGACGCATTCGCAAAATATAGGAGCGGTCGTGCATCGCGATCGTGAGAGGAGTAGTATGTTCTCATAAACGGGTGAGGCTGGATTTGGGACTAGGTCTTAAGCCTTCGCATTCGCGATCAGGGACACGCATTCGCGTAGGCATAGCACTATAAGAAATTGTATTCATGACCTGGGCATCGCGCTTGCGTAGATGGTTTTGGTCAGCTGCAATCTTTGGTGCTTCGCGAATGCGAGGCATTTTCCGTGGTCGCGAAGAAGAGCACCTAGGCAACAGATATAAAAACCCAAACCAAGGGTTAGAGTTATTATTTCATATTATAAGTTGTAGAGCTCGGTTTGGGCAACTTCCGACGGAATTTTCACTTTATAGATCGAGGTAAGTATTTTCAACTCAGATTTGTTCATTTATCATGATTTCATCCTTATTTTAATCATTTATTTTTTGATTTGGAGTAGGAAAATGGAGGATTTTGTGCAAACTTTTCAAAAATGAAAAATGGAAGGTTGAAGGTCGATTTGAGGTCGGAATTCAATGATTTTTATATCGTTGGACTCGTAACTGAATGGGTGTTTGGAATTTATAAATATTGTAGGGTTTTAAGGTGACGGTCCGGGGTTGGCTTTTTTATTTTTGTTAAATATCTTAGCTTTATTGTGTGGAATCGATTCATATATCTTGTATTTATCATACTCAGTTGTTTGTGGCTATATTCAAGTCATTCGGGGGCCGATTTGCAGTGAAAGGGTTTGTTGGAGCATTGAGTTGCGCGCTTTGAGGTAAGTAACATTTTTAAACTTGGAATTGAGGGTATTTTTCCTTGGAAAATGTGTTATTTGTGCTGTGTTGGGGTGACCCACATGCTAGGTGACGAGCGTCTGGGGTGACACACATACAGGTCCATTACTATATTTATAACTTGTCTATGAAATTTGGTGAGAAACAAAGTTAGTTTGATGTGATTCAAACGTTTGGATGTGAAAAATAGAAGTTTTAAAATTTTCTTGAAAATTTCATTTGATTTGGTGTTTAATTCTTTGTTGTAGGTACTATTTTGGCGATTTTATCACACGAGCAAGTTCGTATGATGTTCTAAGACTTATGTTCATGTTTGGTTTGAAGCCCCGAGGGCTCGAATGAGTTTTGGATAGGCTTCGAGGTGAATTGAACTTATAAAATTTGGTGTTTTGTTGCAGTTGGTTTTCTAGTGTGTTGTGCTTCGCGATCGCGAATCCATTCTCGCGATCGCAAAGGGGGTCTGGGTTGGGGAAGAATTTTACACTACGCGAACGCGAACGCGAGAGCATGGTCACGAACGTGGAACATTGGCAGTTTGCTCTACGCTAACGCAACCTGTCACACGTGAGCGTGGGTCCTGTCTCATGAACGCGGAGGTCAGGGGGGCTAAACCTTCACAAACGTGTGTAGCCTCTCATGATTTCATAAGCCTAACAGACACTGCTCTTCACGAACGCGTCAGGGTTCACGCGAACGCGATTAATACCTGACGCCCTCTTATTAAAAACATAACCAAAACGGGATTTTTGCCATTATTTCAAAATTTCAAAACTAGAAGACCTAGGCAATTTTCCCATGAGAATCTTTTCTCCGATTTGTTGGTAAGAGATTCTAACCTACTTTCTTTCAATTACCCAATACATTTCATGAGTTTTCAACATAAAATATAGACTTTTCATGGTAGAAATTGGGGGGTTGAGTAGAATTAGGGATTTTTGTATAATTGGAATTTACACTTCAAATTGAGGTTGGATTTTCAAACAAATTACATAATTGGGCTCAGAGGTGAATGGGTAAATAGTTTTTGGTCCGAACCTCGGGTTTTGACCAAGCGAACCCGGGGTCGATTTTTGACTTTTAGGTGAAAAGTTTGCGAATCTAAATTTATGCATTGTAGTAGATTCCTTTAGCAATATTTGATTTTATTGAGTTAATTGCGGCTAGATACGAGTGGTTTGGAGGCGGATTCTAGGGGAAAGGCCACGGTAGAGCTTTGAATTAATTGCGGAGTGAGGTAAGTATTGTGTCTAATCTTGACTTGAGGGAATTAGGAACCCTCGGACTTTGTGTTAGGTCATGTGAGAGGCGTATATGCGAGGTGACGAGTGCTTATACACCGCGGAATTATCTGTTTTCCTGATTTTCCGCTTTTCATTAATTATTTCCTTTCCTATCTTAACTGTTATATGCTCTAATTGCTTTTCATGCTTAGTTGCTACTTGCTAATTAATATCTTCGCTTGTTGATAATGTTGGCTCTTCCATGATTTCATGATTCTCTGCTATTTGCATAAATTGACTTACTGGCACCATCTAATTATAAATTACTGGATTGATTTCATTGTGTAGTATTACTCGTGTAAATTCCTGTGTTGTATAAGGTTTCCTTTTCGGTTAATTTTGAAATTTATTGATCGTAAAGGTTTTGTATTTTAACTGTTGATTAGACAGTGCACATTGAGTGTTTGGTACTGATATAGTAGGATCATGTTGTACGCCACATCAGGTTTAATAAGGGCGGATTGATATGGTGGAATAAGGGTTAATTCGTACTATATGGTGGGATCGGGTTGCATGCTGCAACAGGTGGAATAAGGGTGGGTTGATGAGGTGCTACGGAACATGGGTATTGTGGAGACCACTGGGGTCGATTTTGCTACATTTTAGTTGTCGGGTTCCGCGAAGAAATGGTGGAGGGATTATGTGTTGACCACACCAGTTTAGTTTCCTGCTCTTGCTTGGGACCAGTTATCTCAACTATTTCTTGAGAAGTTCCTTCCTATCACTCAGAAAGAGAGAGCTACCACAGGCAGTGTGCGCCTCTATCAAGGCAGTATGACCGTCACCCAGTATGAGACTTGATTTGTGGACTTAGCCCGTTATGATATTCTTCTGCTTCCTACCGAGAGAGACAGGATGAGGAGATTTATTGAGGGACTCGCTCATCTTATAAAGTTGAAAATGGCCAAGGAGACCGGATATGAGATTTCTTTTTAGACAGCTGCCAATATCGCCAGGCGGATCGAGGATGTTCTTTCATAGGAGAGAGGGCGGGGGTCAGATAAGAGGCCTCGTCATTCCGGAGGTTTTAGTGGTGCCTCATCTAGAGACAGGGTACTTTTGGTAGGGGCCATCCTCCCAGGCATATCAGTCAGTACTTAGTCATCCCACGGTGCTTCAAGGAGTCATGGTCCTTATGTGCCTCATTCTGGGCAGGCAGCATTATCCGGTTCCAAGACGTTGGACTAAAGGGCATTTTGGTCATTTTATCTAATTTTACGCCTTAGCTTTGAATTAAATAGTAGAATCAGTTGTGATGTTATTTACAATATATAATTGAAACAGTTCATCGCCAACTTCTATCAGTGCACCACTTATACAGAGTTACTACCATGGTCATCCGGCATGTTCGGGCCAATCTCAGTTTCAGCAGCCATAACACCAGGATAGATATTATGAGTGTGGTGGTTTTGAGCATATAAGGAGGGCTTGTCTGAGATTATTGGGCGGCACGCCATCATGCCATGATTCCGGCACCGGTTGCATCACCGCCCACTTAGCCAACTAGAGGTAGGGGTCAGGGAGCCAGAGGTAGAGGTTAGATCACTAGAAATGGAGGTCAGGCCTCTAGAGGTAGAGTCCATCTAGTAGGAGGCCGCCCTGGAGATATAGTTCAAAGTGGTGGGGCCCAACCCCGATCTATACCTTTCCATCCAATCCTGATGCTAAGTCATCTGACGCAGTTATCACAGGTATGATTTCAGTTTGCAATAGAGACGGCTCAGTTCTGTTTGATCCGGGTTCTACTTATTTATATGTGTTGTCCTATTTTGCTTCATATTTTGTTATGCCTCGTGATTCTTTGAGTGCTCCCATCTATGTGTCCACAGTTGTGGGAGATGCTATTCTGGTAGATCATGTTTATCATTCATTTGTGATTACCATTGACAGTCTTGAGACTAGTGTAGATCTTCTACTTCTCGATATAGTTTTTTTTTGATGTCATTTTGGGTGTGGAGTGGCTGTCACCTTATCATTCTATATTGGATTTTCATGCCAAGACGATGCCTTAGCCTTCCTGAGGTTCCCTCGATTAGTGTAGAGAGGGACTCCTAGCCATTCTACCAGCAGGGTTATCTCTTATGTGAAGGCTCGGCATATGGTCGAGAAGGGGTGTCTAGCTTATTTGCCTTATGTCCGTGATTCTAGTGCGGAGGTTCCTTCCATGGATTCAGTACCAGTTGTTCGTGAGTTTGTAGAGGTGTTCCGTGGAGAACTGTCGGGGATGTCACCCGATAGAGATATTGACTTCTGTATTGATTTGGCTCCGAGCACTCAGCCCATTTCTATTCTACCATACCGTATGGCCTTGCCAGAGTTAAAGGAATTGAAAGAGCAGTTGCAAGACTAGCTCGATAAGGGCTTCATTAGATCTAGTGTCTCGCCCTAGGGTGCGACTGTGTTGTTTGTGAAGAAGATGGATGGATCGATGAGGATGTGCATAGATTATCGGCAGTTGAACAAAGTCACCATCAAGAATAAGTATCCATTACTGATGATTGATGACTTATTTGATCAGATTCAAGGTGCCAAAGTTTTTTCAAAGATTGATTTGAGGGATGGCTACCATCAATTGAGGATTAGGGTATTCGATGTGCCTAAGACAACTTTTTGGACACGGTACGGGCATTATGAGTTTCTAGTGATGTCATTTGAGCTGACAAATGCCCCAGCATCATTCATGGATTTGATGAATCGTGTGTTCAAGCCCTATCTGGATTCCTTGGTGATTGTGCTTATTGATGATATCTTGATATACTCTCGTAGTCAAGAGGGGCATGAGCAGTATCTTCGGATTGTTCTTCAGACTCAGAGAGACAGCCAGTTATATGCTAAGTTTTCAAAATGCGAGTTTTGGTTTAGCATAGTCACTTTCTTGGGGCACATTGTATCAGCCGGGGGTATTTGAGTGGATCTTAAGAAGATTGAGGCAGTTCAGAACTGGCCTAGACCCACATCAGCTACAGAGATCCGAAGTTTCTTGGGATTGGCAGGTTATTACCATTGGTTTGTGGAGGGGTTTTCATCTATAGCAGCTTTGTTTACCAAGTTGACCTAGAAGGGTGTCCCGTTTAGATGGTCGGATGAGTGTGAGGCGAGCTTTCAAAATCTCAAGACTGCTTTGACTACTGCGCTAGTGTTGGTGTTTCCCACAAGTTCAGGATCTTATTCGGTATACTGTGATGCATCTCGTATTAGAATTGGTGCAATATTGATGCAGGGTGGAAAAGTAATTGCATATGTGTCACGATAGCTGAAGGTTCATGAGAAGAATTACCCTTTTCATGACTTAGAGTTGGCAACCATTGTTCATGCGCTGAAGATTTGGAGGCATTATCTTTATAGCATTGTACGCGAAAAAATCAAAAGACTTGATTTTTCGGTATCAAGACATTTCGGAAGCCTTCCCCGAAGCCCCGAGGGTGGGAGGTCGCGATCGAGTGCTTAGCCTCAGGTCTCGTCAAAGTTCAACTCGGAGGAAATAAGGTCCAAGGTCGGGATAAAAGGGGAAGCCCCCTAGGCACATGGCTACGCCTGACAAGCCCGGCCTATCTAGAGCCTACTGTGTGACCATGCATCAAGCCGTCCCATCTTTGTACTCTTGCAATTAATACACATGTACTATACCGAGTCCCCTCGCCTATATAAAGGGGGACTTGCCCCACATTGTAAACGACAGATGTCGCTCCACTTCACCACGAATGCAATAATATCTCTCTCTCTCTCTTTCTTCTAAATTATCTGTCTTCATTGACCTTGAGGTCGCCTTAGCACTTTATCACTTTCTCATTTGTTCTTCATTACTTTGATCAAAATTGATGACATGGAGTGTTTCTTAGCTATATTTTTACTTGTTATGCCCTTCCTGAGTGCCTTCTATAGCCCGAGATAGGCTTAAAATCTCGGCCCCGAGGTACCCATTAGCCGATTTTACACCCGGGAAATAGCCCCTTAGTGGTTCGATTATCGCTTTGCTTAACTCGATTTTTATCATTTTACATCACGCTTTAGCACTAACTGCCCTACCAAACTAGTTCGGGAATAGATCACCTATTTTTAGAATCCCATTTACAAATTTAATTGTTGTTACCATTTTCACGGTAAATAGTTTGGCGCCCATCGTGGGGCTAAAAATAATAGTGATTATTCTATTGTTAGTTTCGTCACTCGAACGCACGATATCATTCACACTTTTTCTTGCCCAAGATCTTTCGATTTCAGGTTGATGTCAAGCTCGATAAACGAAGTCGAGAACGATAACCCTAAAAATCACAGAGAGAATAGTATGTCCATTCCAATGACTGTTGCAACACCGTAGGACCCCGATAATGCATCTAGATCATTTCGAGCAGACGCGGGCCTACAGCCCGCTCAGTGGGGCAATGGAGTCTCGCTTACCAATGACGACACATGGCGCGTCAACTAACAAGAAGCCCAAAAAATCCCAACCTGGGTGGAACAGGAAGTTAATTTTCATATTATTTTTGAAATGTTGCAGGAATGTTATTTGGCTATCGCTCAGCTACAGAATCGCCCGGAGACTCCCAATGAGGCAGTAGCAGAAATATGTCCTTATGTCGAGCCAGTGCCCGAGATATCAGACAACAACGGACCGACAACCTACCTCGTAGCGGTAATGATGTTGGATGACCTCATCGGAAGAATTGAATCATGCTCGCGAAAACGCCTACAATAACCGTCTCCCGAAGATACAATCCCGGAACTCATCTCGAGAAAGTTGGAAACAACGAAATACGTAGGAGTGACGGGACCTCAAGTCCTTAAGGGCGCATCACCACTTATGCACGCTCGTCTAGGAACAGCAACCTCTAAAATGGAGAACTCGAGCATGTCCCGATAAGCAGATTTGAAGAAACACCCTCGAAAGAAACCATGACGCAGCGCCACTGTTCGGCACCTGTTCTTGAGCACCCGCTCACCGTACTAGCGCGGTCCATGGAAGAGCGCACCGGCACCATCAAAGCGATACCAAGAGGGCCCAACGCACCTAAGGACAGACGGAGAAGAAATAAAGTGTCGCGGGATGCTGCACCCCGCTCCTCGACAAGACGAACGAGACCGCTCCAGGTTTTGAGTAGTTGGGCGGCATAGGCCTTCACCCAAAACCTAAGCAAAGCATACCCGACAACTCCAGGATGCTTCAAGAAAAGCCTGGTCAAATATCCGGCCAAGGCTTGGTCGGATGCCCGCAACTGACACCGGTCCTCAATTAGGGCCATAGATGATCGGCCAGGAGCCTCTTTGGGTTCGTCTTATCCAAGTAGATACCCAGCAATGAAGCTAACACTAATCAAATGGAGCCATCGTCCATGTGGCACGAACGGATGAGATGATTCGAGGTGCAACACGTCTCGCAACAACAAGGCAGTAGCCCGAGGACAACACCCTCGAGAAGCCTCCAATGGTACCAGAATCAACAAAACGTAGCGAGCAAGGAAACCTCGCCTGATAGAGAACGATTTCAACATTGCAGTTCCAAGCATAGTGGTAACCATAAGCGAGGCCAGGAACTCCAACTGGCTCGGATCTATTCAACCAGAACCCCTCCAAGGGAACCATGACCCTCCACTGGAATCACGAGACACTGGGGGTCACGGACCCAAAAAAAGTAGCAACTATGCCATTCAACAAAGGTCACCACAAAGTGTCGCCGAGCGAGCAGACCCGGATCCAGCTTCACAAAAGGAAGGAGACCGTGAAGAGTAGAGTCGGCGAGCCGCGGCGCATCGTCACGGCTCTAAAAGGATGGCGTCATTCCGCGAAGATCGGTAGAACGTAGAGTGGAAGAGCCCATCACCAGAAAGGGACAGTCCCCGAAAATGCTCCTAAAGGAAACCCTCGCGCTTGAGGAAAAGGACGTCGAGATTCCACCCCAGCATCGTATTAACGTATCGGTAATCCCCTCTTTCATTCGACTCATTTCAAATAGAACATGCGTTTATGAGTACATGTGGTTGGGCCAAACTATACCGACGATGTTGGGTTGAAGAAGATAGGACGATCCGTACCAACATCGCTCTCGCGTCGGATATCTGATAGGTTCCTGATGGCAATCACCACAATGACCAAATCGGTCCCTCTGCGTAGCCCGCCCAAGCTCAGGGTGATACGTCGATCGCACAAAGGCGCGGAAGCTTTATTCAGAGAATAGCGGATACATCGCCCGGAGGCGACTCCGACCCTGCTCCGCCAAAGGTGTAAAACCCTATGACAAACCCAGGGCTAAAGTATTTAGCTACGAGCGACAAAAGGAGATCCCTCACCATATGACCCATCGCCGGCAATGCCCTCGAGCGAGGTCAAAGGATAAGGATAACCACATCTTCGGTCAGGCTTGGCCGGACGTGGCAGATGGCTGTAGCAGGGTTCACTCCCCGAAATGTTGTCTACGCACCTCACAGAGAGGAAGAACTACTCAGCCTTCTTTATCATTTCCTTCCTTTTTTGTTGCTAATCTGTATGTAGGCAGCCAGCTGAGGCATTCGGTAGCTCTGGACCCCGCTCGAGGGTCAGCGGCCCAACGGGGCCCGCCGAGCATTCTTTCCTCGACCGGGTTTTTAATATGAAGAAGGTCCCGCCAACAAGATTATTAGCAGGACTGCACAACCCCAAGGAAGGGACCCGACAAGATCGAAATCCTCTCTTCTAAAAAGTTTCAATATGGAATCATACAAGCACATCGGATAATCAGAAAAGTCACACCCGTGTGGGCCAAACTCACAGCAACAGGACAACATGTATTTACAACTTATATTTTTGCCAAGCAATAAAGGTTCGGTACCTGGATGACCCCAGGCTCGGAACGCCTGGCTCACCAAGCCCTTATAAGGCAACTCTGAGCTCGCAAGAAACGGTTTTTAGGCTTAAACAACTCGATGACTCGGAGACTGCTTCCAATCTCTAGGCGCTGGAAAATCTAAAATTGTAAGACCCTAGCGGGCAGCCTCGGCACAACCAGATCTATTCTCCATACATTGTAAGACCTCAACAGGCATGGTAAACTGTAAGACCTCAACAAGCATGAAAAATCCCACAGTTTAGGCTATACATCGCATTTGTAAGAATTCATAAAAGGCATATCCTCGGTGCAGATGCCTAAAACTACCTCTCGTGATCAAAAATGGCCCCGGCCAAATGCACATGACTCCATTCTAAATGGCTTCTACAGCCCAAAAAATGAGACTCGGGGACGCCTTACTGTCACTAAAAAATCCTGTGAATCTTCTTAAAAAAGAATCGGTTAAAAAATAGGCTTCTCTAAACAGGCAAAAAATGAGTCCCGACCATGTCAGCTCCAAAATTGCAAAAGCGTCGATCTACTCGACCTATCAGCTATGAACCTCACGGGGTGCTCAAAAAATCGCCGACTACGACTTGAAATCGAGGTTCTTTCAGAACCGACGACGGGTCAGGCAAAAACATTCAAAAAGACCTAAACGAGAGGAAACAAAGCCTACAAAAAGCCTCCGGGCCACATATCTAAAGTTCTCTATGACAACAGCGTAAGGGCCATTGTCGCCAGCTAAACAAGCCTCCGAGCATCATATCAAAAGGTCTCTAAGACCTTACAGTGTAAGAGCCATTATCGCCAGCTTGAAAATTGACAACTTGAGGATTAAAGCGAGCTCAAATTGTAACCCAATTCGGAGACCAGATCCAAAATAGTTAACTAAGCAAAGCCTCCGGGCCTCATATTTTAAGGTCTCAATGACCAAACAACAGAAAGGCCACCATCGCTGGCCAAAAACTCGATAAGATTTGAGGTTCGATTATAGCTCGAGTCACAACGCCACTCGAAGACTGGACTCAAAAATTATAATATGCCCAAAGTCATGGCATCGATGACACTACCTCCATTCAAAATCTACGGAAAGATTATGGGTCAATTACAGCTCGAATCGTAACGCGACTCAGAGGCTGGACCCGGGAAATCGCCAAACGCGTAAAAACAGAAAAATAAAAACCATCATTGCCAGCCCAAACGGGCTCAAGGGTATATTAAGCTCGAGTCGGATCCCGACTCGGAGACTGTGATCGAGGACAATTCAACCACAATACACCTAAAGGCACGGCCCAAACAACGCTATCGTCGGTCAAGACAAATCTCCAGGCCGCACACTCGCAAAATTGCTCCAGGAGCAAAAAGGGACATCGCCCTCCTCCCATACAGGCGGGAAAAAGCTGGAAGGCTAATCGAAGCTTGAGCCGTAACGCAACTCGGGGATTAATTCCAAAACCAGTCTAAACAATCGAGAGCAACGACAAAAAAAAAGGTACAAAAGGAATAAAACTTTAAAATTCTTCTTATATTACATACAAAGAAAAATATTCTCAACCTACAGGCACGCCCTGTGCTTGCCGGAAACAAAGTTACAAAATGGTGGACCCTATATTTTATGCCAAAGGACTACAGCTTGTCAAGTTCTCCCTCCGCAACGTCCGCAAAGAGTGATCAAGCGTCACCCCCATCTGCCCTTGCTTGAGCCAATTCCTCCGAGAGAATGAAGCCTCTCACTCTAACCTTCTTGAATACCTCTCTCTGAGATTGGCAGCGAACATATTCCTCGATCCTCTTCTCAAGGTCGGGGGCTCACCTCAACTCGGATTGAGCGTCAGCAGTATCCTTTATGCAAATCCCATCTCACAATCAGCCCTTGTTTAACTTAATGTGCCTTCCGCCTGGGCATCGATTATCTCGGACCTAACCTTTGAGAGAGTAGACTCAACTCTCTAGATCATATCCTCTTGAACTTTGGCATTGTCACGAGTCAAGTTGAGTTGGACCTCGAAGGTAGGGATCCTAGCCAAGGCATTCATCTCCTCTAGGGCTTGAGCCCGCACTTGAGCTCTTAGCTGCTCGCCAGTGGCCCTGACGCGGTTCACGTCACCTTTAAGGTACTCCAAAGCCTCTGCCTTTTTCTGCAACTAATACGGCTAGAAGAAATTAGCCTTAAAATTAAAAGAAGTTAAACACGCACTACAGGAAGTTACTTGCTCCGTCAAATAGCTTTCATAGTTTGATCTCCGATACGCCATATATCGCCAATGCTGCAGCTCAACTTCCTTCTCCTTGCAAAGAAGCCTAAGGGATTCTCCCTCATCCAGAATCCTCTGAAACTTGGCCTTTTGACGAAACAGCTCAGACTTAAGCCTATCACAGGCCTGCGCAGGAAAGATTCAATAAGGTAAGAAAGATGCGGGAGACGAGAAAACTATGCACAAACTCACCACAAAGTGAAGACAGTGGATTTCCTCTAGATCAGAACATGATCTTGTTGGTCCTGCCCCTGCAACCCCAGAAGAACCGGCCCCGGGCACAACGTGCTCGCTCAAAGGAGTTATTTGCTGGGAAACAAGCGCTCCGAGAATAGAAGACTCGGGCGAAGCCCTGTCCTCAGAAATACGAGCCCAACTAGCACCACTAAAGTCTCCTCCACATTGTGGCCTTCGGTCCCTCTTATTACCGCCATCTCTCAGCCCGAAGGCCGACGGCTCCATCTCCTCTCCAGAAGAACGCTGGCTCGCCCCAAAGAACTGTTTGATATCTACAAATACTGAATCTAGTACAAATGAGATGGGAAAATGTTACCTCGGGTACACACCAGTAGGAGAAAAGCAATGTACGCATGTATCTTGATGCTCCGCTCCATACCTGATTCAAGACATAGCTTGACACTTGCGTTCGTCACAAGTCGAACAGGTCACCAACTTCTGAACCCAGCCGGGCAGATCATGGACTTGGCCCGGCGTCCATAAAGTTACTGCAGTAAGGGAAATAGCAGAAACTCCATAGGAATAATATCGATCGTTCGGACTTGGACGAACCAACTGGCCCACTCTCGGTCTCCGCCCTCCTCATCATCAATAACAAATGGCGTAGGCAAATGACCGCTGAGGGCTAGCAGGCCTCGATGATGAAAAGTCTGATATAGTCTAATGAGATGATCAAGCGTGAATTCAAGCCCGGCTTTCTCCGCAAAGAATCTCACCATCAGCACCGTTCACTGAAACGCCGGATGAATCTACGCCAGAGTAACCCGATACTTCAAACAAAATCCAAGCACAACCCTATCAGGGGGGAAAATGCAAAAAGGTATAGGTGCACACTCAAGAAACCATCAGTGGAGTTCGCGATGCCTTCACCTGGGGAAAACACCAGTAGTGTCACCCCTTAGATCCACCTGCAGTATCGCCTTGCCATCTCAAGGTGTTCCTCTCTTATCAAGGACACCATCTCCAGAGCAAAATCCTTCGACTCCCGAGCACCGGGAACATCATTCTCCGCCCTTTTCCATGCCGGTCCCGAAGTGGTCACCATGATTATGGCAAAACTGACAAAATAAAGCAAAGGCAAGCACCAACACTTTTTGCACTTTAAAAATTAGGGAGCCCTATGCCGAAATAGAAGAACAGCTACCCAAAAGTAATGAAGCCTCGCAAAAAGGCCGAAGCCACCGCTCTTATATGCAAGAGGAAACGCTGAGTCACCCGCTCGAGGTAACCTCTATGAAGCCAATAGCCTCGATACGAACCGACAGGTCGATACCCAGGGAACATTCTCCAACAGAAGGCAAGACTCGAGGGACCACGCAAATTATCTCTATGCTCAAGGAAGCATTTCACATAGGTAGCCCTCAACCCCAAGAAACAGGGTCACGATGAGCTCCAAAATGCCGGTACTAGACGCAAGGCGAGCGCCCAGGCTCGCGATCCCCTCTCCAGAGGAGTAAAACCCCGGAAGCTCCGATCACTGTAGCTCCACGAAGGCCCAAAGAGGTGCCTAAACATAGGCAAAATCCTCAAACGCAAGTCAACCTTATACTCTCTATGTGAGTTATCAACGTCAAAATCAACATGGCTCACCAATGCACCCAAAGATGACCTTCATCCAGGGTAGCATTCCCGAAGGCCCCAAAAATCGACGCGTGATCTCCAAACAAATTAGTAGTCCCCGGTAGCTTGACCTTATCCGGTTAGTCCTCTATTAGTCCGAAGTATGACAAAAGGGTCGGGGAAGAGCCTTGTCAATCAGCTGGAGACTAGGACAAGCTATCATGGCAGACTATGACAGCCAATAGATCAAAGAAGGCATTCAAAACCCCCGGAGGGCGTAATAGCATACAAACGTCAAAAAAGAAGCGGAAGTCAGCAAAATAAATTATCATTTACGAAGTAAGTACAATAGCCCCCAAAGGGGCACGACGTTCGATTACAAAACCGCCAGAGGGTCATTACATGCAAATTACGAATGCCTACAAGAATCTACACCTAAAGTAGAGGAACGGGAGGATGTACATGTGATGAAGCCCGGGCGCCCGATCCGCCCTCGAGAGTCCATCTCCGGTATTAGCATCCCCAGGAGCCGTACCCCCGAGAACGAATCCTCGAGGGTGACTCATTCGACCTCCACTTCCCAAAAGTTCCCAGCTCAATCCCCCGAATGATCTCCACCAGAGAAGATGAAGGAGAGGAAAAGAAGGGGATGCAGAGGAGGGAGAGAAAATATACATGGCCCATCGAAGCCAAGTCTTGAAGATTCAGCGGGCCCCTGCCTCTATGGCCGGTGGTGCCACTTTATACCTTAGGAAATAAAGAGCCTTAAGGATGAAGTGCCACACCAGGCCTGGGTAGAAGAGTGAGCAATGGTGCATAATTCGAACGGCCACCTACGTGAAGGTGAAACCAACTCCCCATCCATCACCATCTCAGGCCAACAGTAGCAGCAACATCCAACATATAGACGACCGTAGCAATATCGGAACAACATGCTTATGTTCGGCAAAGGGGGGCCTCGGTAGAAGGCCACGACGTGGCTTGGAGGAACTCCTCCAAACAGCCTTGAGATAGAAAGCTTCCATCGTAGTGATCAAAGTTAAAAGTAGATGATGAGAAGGAAGAAACGAAGCATGCCAACAGAAGTATTGAGATGGGGAAAACACAATACTAAAACGTCCTCATTTATAGGGGAAAAATGACACGGTCATTAAAGATCCGGAAGATTGACCGGTGGAAGCAATTACTACTTCCTTAAGAAAATGAATCGACGATAGTACTTTTGCCTTGAAGAGCGGAAATGACAGGGCATCGAGCAGAGATCTATGAGATACGCTGTCTATAATAGAAGGCTGCGCCGCGATCTAAATTGCCAGCATAATGTCTCCAAAAGAAGCTCGAGGAGTCGAGTGTCAGAATCATTTCCCATCACTTCACCACAGGAAACGCGGAGACTATCTGTTCATGGAAAAATCAGAAGACTTGATTTTTTGCTATCATGACGTTTCGGAAGCCTTCCCTGAAGCCACGAGGGTGGGAGGCCGCAATCGAGTGCTCAGCCTCAAGGCTCGTTAAAGTCCGACTCAGAGGAAATAAGGTCTGAGGTTGGGATAAAATGGGAAGCCCCTAGGCACATAGCTACGCCTGACAGACCCGGCTTATCTATAGCCTACTGTATGACCCTACATCAAGTCGTCCTATCTTTGTACTCTTGCAATTAATACACATGTACTATACCGAGTCCCCTCGCCTATATAAGGGGGACTCGCCCTACCTTGTAAACAACTTCTGTTGCTCCACTTCTCCACAAATGCAATAATATCTCTCTCTCTCTTTCTTCTAAATTGTCTCTCTTCAATGACCTAGAGGTCACCTTAGCACTTTAATGCTTTCTCATTTGTTCTTCATTACTTTGATCAAAATTGATGATATAGAGTGTTTCTTAGCTATATATTTACTTGTTATCCCCTTCCCGACTTCTTTCGGTAGCCCGGGATAGGCTCGAATCTCGGCCCTAAGGTACCCACTGGCTGATCTTATGCTCGGGCAACAGCCCCTTACTGATTCAATTATCGCTTTGCTTAACTCGATTTTTATTATTTTACCTCACGGTTTAGCATGAACTGCCCTAACAAACTAGCTCGGGAATATATCACGTATTTTTAGAGTCCCATTTACAAATTTAATTATAGTTACTATTTTCACGGTAAACAAGCATGTCGTGTGAGGTATTCACATATCATCGGAGCTTGCAGTATTTGTTCAAACAAAAGGATCTCAATTTGAGGCAGGGGTGGTTGGAGATATTGAATAACTATAATATCACCATCTTGTATCATCCCGGAAAGGCCAATGTGATGACCGATGCTTTGAGTAGAAAGTCAATGAGTATGGGAAGTCTTACGTTCATTCTAGTCGGTGAGAGACCGCTTGCATTAGATGTTCAGGCCTTGGATAATATGTTCATGAAGTTGGATGTTTCTGAGCCTAGTCATGTTGTAGCGTGTACCATCGCTCGGCTTTTATTGTTTGAGTGCATCAGGGAGCGACAGTATAATGACCCTCATTTTCTTGTCCTTGGGGACACAGTGCGACATGGAGATGCAAGGCAGGTTACGGTTGGAGATGATTAAGTTTTGAGGATGCAGGGTCGTATTTGTATGCCTAATGTGGATGTACTTCATGAGTTGATTCTAGAGGAAGCCCATAGTTTCCGGTATTCTATTCATCCGGGTACCGCCAAGATGTATCAGGACTTACGGCAACATTATTGGTGGAGAATGATGAAGAAGGATATAGTTGCATATGTAGCTCGGTGCCTTAATTGTCGGCAGGTAAAGTATGAGCATCAGATATTCCTGAGTGGAAGTGGCTGACCAAGTCAGTATATTTCATTCTTGTGGCAGTTACCTATTCTTCAAAGCGGTTGGCAGAGATTTACATCTGCGAGATCATTCAAATTCACGGTCTACCCATGTCTATCATTTCTGATCAAGGTACACAGTTCACCTTGCATTTCTGGAGGGCAGTACAGTGTGAGTTGGGCACGTAAGTTGAGTTGAGCACAGCATTTCATCCTCCAACGAACGGATAGTCCGAATGCACTATCAGATATTGGAGTATATGCTCTGTGCTTGTGTTATTGACTTTGGAGGCTCTTTGGATCAGTTCTTTCCACTCGCAGAGTTTGCCTACAACAACAACTACTAGTTGAGCATTCAGATGGCTCCCTATAAGGCATTATACGGTAGGATGTACCGATCGCTAGATGGATGGTTCGAGTCGAGTGAGGCTCTATTATTGGGTACAGATTTGGTATAGGATGCCTTGGATAAGTTCAAGATTATTCAGGATCGACTTCGCTCAGCTCAGTCCAGGATGAAGAGTCATGCCGACCTTAAGGTTTGTGATGTTGTATTCATGGTCGGTGAGAGAGTGTTGCTCCAGGTATTACCCATAAAGGGTGTAATGAGATTCAGAAATAATGGAAAGTTGAGCCCTAGGTACATCAGACCTTTTGAGATCCTTCAGAGAGTGGGTGAGGTGTCTTACAGGCTAGCATTGCCACCTAGTTTGTCAGCAGTTCTTCCGGTATTCCATATGTCCATGCTCGGAAGTACCACGATGAATCATCTCATATGCTATATTTCAGCTCTGTCCAGTTGGACAAGGATTTGACTTATGAGGAGTAGTCGGTGGCTAGTCTAGTCCGGTAGGTTCGCTAGTTGAGATCAAGGAGTTATCCTTTAGTTCGAGTGCAATGAAGAGGTCAGCCATTGAGGCAGCCACTTGGGAGTGCGAGTCCGACATGCAGAGTAGATAACCACACCTTTTCACCAGCTCAGGTAATTTTCTATGTCCCTTCGAGGATGAACGGTTGTTTTAGAGGTGGAGAATGTGATGACCTGATAGGTTATCTCATGTTTTAAAACCCAATTCTGTGTTTCGAAGCCTTAAATATCTCATTTGCATGCACAATCCAGATGTTCTTCCGGAATATTTATATGCTAAAAACTGATAAAAATAGGAATTTTTGCCTTACAAATTAATTTGAGTTGACTTCGGTCAACATTTTGCATACTCAAACCCGGATCCATATTTTAACGGTTCCATGGGTTTGTATTGTAATTTAGGACTTTTTTTTTTGGCAATCCGCTAGGCAAGTGCCTAAGGCTAGTTTTTTTTATAAATAAAAGAAAAGAAAAATACAACAATTAGGAAAAGTACAAATAAGGGGGACAATAGCACCGGTATTGTTACCTATATGCCTTGCCTATATAATCACTCCTCTGCGCCTCACATTGCCTTATGATGGCACCCTCATGTAGAGGATTCATGCCGTAGCTGCCGGCAAAGTCTCACGAGGGCATATAATCTCACAGCCATGTGGATAATTTCCTAAAGGCATAGGCCAAAGGCAACACAGACCAGGCTAAACCTTACCTTACCAATCCTATTAAGGCATAAAAAACCTCACCTACTAGCAAGCATGTAAAAAATAAGAAGTGGAATGTACCAAATATTCAATGATCATCACTGAGTTTATAACATACTCTGTGATGATATTACAAATGATGATACTGAGAAAGTGGTAAAATAAAATGTATTACCAATTTGATTCTTGTCCCTTCTTTTCCAAACTTGTAAAATCTTCAATTTGTAATTCTTTGTCGTTTTCCTCGGCCATGTTCAAAATGTATTTAAAAATCATCTTTTATTTTTTGAACGGTTGGACCTCGTAGATGTAGTTGGAATAGCCTGCTTTTGTTTGGCAATTCTCATTGCAAGTCGCCTACCAATTCATTCCTCTCTCGCCTTGTCGGCATATCTTTTATCTCTTACACGAGACTCATTAGTTATTTCGATTTGCTCAGGTGTTAAATCAATTTGTCAATAGTATAGGAAACTTGGATCTTCCTCTCCTTTTTCATATAAGTATCCCCCCAGATTCACAGATTGTGTCGCATGGAACTCGGTATTGCATCCAAAAAAATTCCCTCATCCTCTGCCATAGCTTGAATGGATGTAACGCTTTGCTTCTGTCCAGATTGCACGATTTGTTGCTGGTCAACTGAGGTTGTAAAACTTTGTTGTATCTGATTACTGATTTTGGTTTAACCCTTCTGCTCATTCTGAGTAATCTGGTATTGCTGAGCTGCAACTTGCTCATACATATTGCCTATATTTTCACCTTTTTCTCTATGATCAGTTGTGTTCTCCTTTTGCTCTCCATCCATATGAATTGCTGAATCTTGTTCAATCAATTCATTATTATTAACACTCAGCTGGTTCATCAACAATGTGTTGTTTTCGCCACATTGTTTTTCTTTTGTACCAGTAGCATCCTTGGCCTTTCCATTGACACTTTGATCTTGTTCCTCCACTTCCTCATCAGTAAAAACATCATCGGCTTCCATTGCATCAGGTATTTCTCCTTCCTCAGATCCTTCTTCTATTTGGTCTTTCCATAATTTTCCTCCAGTTAATTGCAGCCGATCACTTTCCATGTTTTCTTCCACTGAATTAACTGTATTGGTATTTTGTGAAGGTATGTCGTGACATGAGCGATTAGTAGAAACCATAACCTCATTTGTAAAGTTTTTACTTACCCACTAAGATGTGGTCTCCTTTTGGATTTGTCCATCACTCCCATTTCCTTTGTTAGTAGGAATAAAAGCATTTGCTTGAGGATTTAGCTTTGGTAAATTTTTATGACTATTCCTGTCTGCAGTAGGAGAAGGGCTACGATTAACTCTATTATTTTCTACCAAAGCCAGATGATTCCCTCCTTTAACAGGAGAAGCCTAATCCAACTGAATAACTTCATGAACCTCTTCGATGACTGCTAGTTGTTTGTGCTGTACTGCCTTTTGATTCACACCAGCATTAGAGTTGTTTTGTGTCTGTTCTTGTATTGAATTTTCTTCTCCTTGAAGAAGTGCAAACTTGTTATCAGTTTGTACTTGTCCTGCATCGACATTAACAACTGGCACTCCATCAACCTTATTAGCAACTGGCACCACCTCATTGCCCTTCTTGGATTGCTTACCTTCACAAATAACCACTGCCTTGCTCTTGTTACGGCTATCTCGTCCCTCTTTTCATTGTTCCTTTACATTACCATTCACATTACCTACCACTTTGCCACTCGACAAAATCATCAAAAGTCCATTTTGATTATTTTGGACAGCAGTTACATCACCTCGTCGTACAGCTACATTTCCAGCATCTGTAGCTTTATTATCTATTAGCTCAGGATGAATCCTCCAACACTCAATCATATCATGGCCCTGTAACTTACACTCTTTACAGTATTTTGGGAGATAATCATATTTGATGTTCACCTATTCAGACCTCACGTTTCCAGTAGTTTCATTTTCGATGTCCATGCTAACTTTCTTTGGTAAGCCAGCTAACAAATCGACAAGTACCTTAATGTGAGCTTCATTAATCTGAGAGTAATTATCAGATTCATCAAGCGATAGAGAAGAAGTTGCAGAAGAAATTGTAAGAGAGAGAGATTAGCAGTTGAGAAAATGAGAGCTCCTTTACAGTTGTATTGCATCTAGCGTTATATACAAGAAAGATATTAATTTAATTACTGGACCCCACATTTAACTAACTAACCAATTGACTTAAGACTAATGTACCAACTAATTATAATTAACACTAACTACACAATTATACACAATTAACACTGACTACTCTACTACACAGTACTACACATTATTTCACACTCCCCTCAAGCTGGAGGGTGTAAAATATTGAGCACTCCAAGCTTGCCTAGCAAGAATGCATGTTATGATTGTCCAAGACCTTTGGCAAGTAAGTCAGCTGGCTGATCCTTAGTTCCCACATACTGCGTGCAAAGAACACCTTGTTTGATCTTGTCTCGGATGAAATGACAGCCGATTTCAATGTGCTTGGTTCGTTCATGGAAAATTGACTTGGCTGCAATTTGAAGAGCAGCCTTACTATCACAATACACTGCTACTGGTTGTTTGATGGATACTCCAAGTTCAGCAAACAATCCTAACAACCAAACCACTTCTGCAGTTACTCCTGCTAAGCTTCTATATTCTGCTTCTGCAGAACTTCTCGACACTGTATGTTGCTTCTTAGATTTCCAAGAGATGAGTGAGTTTCCAAATTTAACTAAGTATCCAGTTACAGATCTCCTTGTGTTTGGACAACTTGCCCAATCTGCATCACAAAAACAAGTTAGATTGTTTGCTTCAGTGCTGCTCAGAAGTATTCCCATGCCTGGTTCATGCTTCAAATACTTGACCACTCTCACAGCAGCATCCCAATGAGATCTTTTTGGCTCCTGCATAAATTGACTAAGTGTTTGGACTGCAAACACAATATCTGGTCGTGTGACATTCAAGTAGATCAGTCTACCAATTAGCCTTTGATATTCAGCTGCATCTGCTAAAATTTCATCTCTTATAGTTCCAGTATGTCTATCAAACTCAGCAGAAGTGAACCTTTGATTTAGATCAATTGGAGTAGATACTGGCTTAGCTCCACTTAATCCTAAATCAGAAATAAGTTGAAGACAGTACTTTCTCTGGTTCAATAAAATCCCTTCCTTTGATCTCATGATTTCAATTCCTAGAAAGTACTTAAGCTCACCAAGATCATTCACTTTAAATTTCTGATAAAGAACATTTTTGGTCTCATTAATGAGATCTTCACAATCTCCAGTAATCAACAGGTCATCGACATATATTAATACTGCTACAAAACTATTCCCTTTTCTTTTAGTGAAAAGTGAATAATCATGCAAACTTTGAACATATCCTGCAGTTATCAGTGCTTCATTAAGCTTACAATTCCATTGACGAGATGCCTGTTTAAGCCCATATAGATACTTTAGGAGCTTGCATACCTTGATCTCCCCCTGTCTCCTAAAGCCTTCATGAAGTTCCATATACACTTCTTCATATAAATCCCCTTGAAGGAATGCATTGTATACATCCATCTGTGAGATATTCCATCCTTTAGAAGCAGCCAAAGCAATTACTGATCTCACTGTCACCATTTTAGCAACCGGAGAAAATGTTTCATTATAATCAAATCCTTCTCTTTGATTATATCCTTTGGCTACTAGTCTAGCCTTGAATCTTTCTACCTCACCATTTGCTTTGTATTTTATCTTATATACCCATTTTGAACCAATGGCTTTCATGCCTTTTGGAAGATCAACTATATCCCAGGTTTGGTTACTCTCCAAAGCTTTAATTTCTGCTTCCATAGCCTCAACCCATCTCTTGTCCTTGCAAGCTTCTCTGAATGTCTTTGGCTTTATCAATTCTGAGATTCTTGCAACAAAGACCTTGAATTTGTTAGATAATCTGCTGTAAGAAAGATAGTTAGACAATAAGAAAGATAGTTAGACAAATGTAAGAAAGATAGTTAGACCTTGAATACAGATGCTATTGCCCTTGGTGAGAATTTGTCATCCTTAACCAGGTCAGTTGCATAGCAGAGGCAACCAAACACTCTAAGATGAATCAATGAAGGTGCTCTATTGTAAAGAAGCTCATATGGTGTTTTTCCATTTAACAACTCACTAGGCAATCTATTTATCACATATACTGTAGCTTTAATACACTCACCCCAAAATCTTGTAGGAATATTTGATTGAAATTTCAGTGCTCTAGCTGTATCCAAAATATGTCTATGCTTCCTCTCCACTATTCTATTTTGTTGTGGAGAATAAACACAGCTATTTTGATGAACTATACCATATGCCTCAAACAATTCATTCATGTGTTTATTAAAGAATTCAGTGTCATTATCTGTTCTAACTGCTTTCACCTTAAACTGAAATTGAGTGTACAGCATTGTGAGGAATGTATTTAATACTACAACAACATCACTCTTCACATGAAGTAAATGTACCCCAGGTGTACCTTTTATTGTCATCTACCACTGTCAAAAAATAGTACTTCTTATCATATGTAGGAGAGTTATATGGTCCCCAAACATCCATATGCAAAAGAGATAAGGGAACTTCACTTTTACTTATACTTCTGGGAAATACTAGTCTAGTTTGTTTTGCTAATGGACATATAGGACAATTATCATTCACCATTACTGCTACAGAGTTATCATGAATCAAGTCTAACTTTTTTATAGCACTAATTGAGGCATGTCCCAGCCTCTTATGCCACAGATCTTCATCAATTTTATTGTCTTGTGCTGTTGCAGCTGATGCAAACTTCTTTATTTCTTTGACAAACCTTTCCAAATCTCCTTTGAAATTTTTCTTCAAAGTGTATAGTCCACCTTTTTCTCTACCAATCCCCCTCACCTTGCCATTGTAGAGATCCTGAAACAAGCAGAAATGAGGGAAAAAATTCACTGAGCAACATAGTTGCTTAGTTAGCTTTGACACTGAGATTAAGTTGAACTTAAACTCAGGTACAAACAGGACATCTTCTAGCTTTATGTCATCATTTATAACAGCATTCCCAATATGTGTTATGTTAGATTTTTCTCCTGTGGGCAAACACACCTGATCACTGTTACTTTTGTTTAATTTGTTCTTGATGTCTAAGATATCTAGTTCACCAGCTATATGATGTGTAGCTCCTGAATCAACTATCCATTCTGTACAAATAGAACTTGCCATTAAGGATGTTGTAATACCTGCCATATTAGCTTGATATTCTGGAACTTCCTTGTTTAGCATGCTTAAAATTTGCTTATATTGTTCTTCAGTAAAGTATGATCCTATCTTCAAACCATCACAGTTGTTACCTTCCTCATTCTGACATGCGTGCTTTCCACTCTCTGGACCACTAGTTGTCACATTTACTGCATATGGTCGTTTAGCCTTAAAATTAGTTGGATAGCAAACCAATTTGTAACAATTTTCCTTAGAATGTCCAGGCTTATTACAATAATCACATTTCAGAAATGGCTTCTTTCCTTTATGTTGTCCTCTGATATGTACAGATGCTTGTCCTCTACCTGCTTGCATAGCAATTCGATCTCCTCTATTTTGCAAGGTCATATGATTACCAGCATTTTGACTCTCATCCTCTATAATCAATGCATAAGCTTGATTTAATGTTGGCTCCACAGTTTTCATTAAGATCTAACGTCTTGCCTGCTCATATGTCTCATTAAGCCCACTCAGAAATTGCATCAACCTTTGATGTTGTAGATGTTCAACATACTCCTTCGAATTAGGTATAGGAACCATGGCATCATACTCAGCCCACAATTCCTTCAACCTGGTAAAATACACAGAAACTGATTCTGTCCCCTGCGTAATAGTAGCAATTTCTCTGTGTAATTGAAAAATTCGCACTCGATTCACCTTATCAAATCTTTCTCTCAGATCCTCCCACACTAAATGTGCATTTGAAGCATAAACAATACCACTAAGTAAATCTGGAGAAACTGTATTCATGATCCATGAAAGCACTATTGCATTACATGTTTCCCAGTCTTCATGTAACTCAGATATGAATGATTCCATTTTGCATGTCCCAAGCACAAAACCTAGCTTCCTTTTAGCTTGTAACACGATTTTCATCGATCGACGCCACAAACCATAATTTTCTGAACCTGTGAGCTTGACAGGAATCAAAATTAAGCTAGGAGTGTCTGAAGGGTGAACGAATAAAGGATGCGTGTGATCAATTTTCTCAGCCGCCATTGATGCTCCTCTTGCAGCTTCGCGAGGAAGACGAAAATGAAACTTCAACTAATTTGAACTCGATTTACAGATTACAATTCTTCACTACTCTGATACCATGTGAGCTTGATTAATCTGAGAGTAGTTATCAGATTCATCAAGCGATAGAGAAGAAGTTGCAGAAGAAATTGTAAGAGAGAGAGATTAGCAGTTGAGAAAATGAGAGCTCCTTTACAGTTGTATTGCATCTAGCGTTATATACAAGAAAGATATTAATTTAACTACTGGACCCCACATTTAACTAACTAACCAATTGACTTAAGACTAATGTACCAGCTAATTGTAATTAACACTAACTACACAATTATACACAATTAACACTGACTACTCTACTACACAGTACTACACATTATTTCACACTTAACTCTCGCGCAACTTGGACGAGTCTTATTAAATGTTGCCATATCCAATTGAAATGGTTGACCCACAGCTGATGATAAAGAAAACAAGGTTTCTTTAACAAAAAACGTAGGCAACAAGCTGGGAAAAGAAATCCAGGCCATCACCATCGACGTTTCTTCTCCTTCCTTAAATTTCGAGTCATATATCAGTGTTATCATCTGGTAATCAAAGCCATCATTTGCCTTCACATAGTAGACACTTTTCGACGAAAAATCTAAAAAATCTTGCCATAAAGTAAAGTGAATTAATACATGTCTATCTCTGAGAAGTCCTATATTACATTCACCTTTAATGTAACATTGTGCAGGTACAATTCGTCGAAGTTCATCCAATTCTGTCCATCCATACGAAAATTTGCATACAACAGCATGTTATAATCCCTCGATAATGTTCATTCTATCTACCTCTGCCTCTGTAAACTTCACTAAAGGTTACCCATTCACAAACGCAGCTTGCCTTATTGAAATTGGCTCGACAGTGGCTTTCGCGTTTTAGCTGGAATTGTTCAGAACTTTTGGTTGTAGTAATTTGGAGAAATCCAGTGGTGCTTTTGTGGCTAAGTTATTGTTTAAAGGCTGGGTAATGGTTGTGGAAGGCCCTCCAACCCCCATAGGAGGTTGGAGAGAGACAGTGGCATCCATTGTTGTTCAACTCTACACCATACTGGAATTCACGATCATAAAGATGATCTTGAAAAAAGTTGTGTGCTACAGTAACAACTGAAAATTAAGATTTGTTAACTTCGATCCTAGCTATAATCAAAAGCTATACGTTCTTTAACAATCCACTGAAATTTAATGTAAGCATAATAGCTTCACGTTACAAAGAAGAAGCTACTGCTACATTAACTTGAAAATGAAAATTAAGATCTGGAGCGAATGGTTATATATTTACGGATAAAATCAAAAGGAGATTGTTCCCAACGATAAAGGGTTCTTTTGAGACCAATCTTGTGGCGTTTCCTTGCCGGATTCTGGAATTATGGCCGATGAATAGTAACGGAATCACTATTTACCCTTCTTCCTAGAGAGAAGGCAGAGAATTTTAGATAGATTTGTGTAATATAAGACATGGGGGTGTGCCCGAGATCGAATTCCGAAGTCCCTAGCTCGAGATATGAATTTTTGATGAAAAATTAAATGTTTGAAAGTTTAATGATTTTAAGAATTGACTGATGTTCGGTTTTGTTGATACCGGGTATGTATTTTAGTTTCGGAGCCCGGTACATGTCAATTACTATATTTATGACTTGTCTGTAAAATTTGGTGAGAAACAGGATTATTTTGACTTGATTCGGACGCTAGGTTGTGAAAATAGAAGTTTTAAAATTTTCTTGAAAATTTCATTTGATTAGGTGTTTAATTCGTAGTTCTAGGTATTATTTTGGCAATTTGATCGCGCGAGCAAGTTCGTATGATGTTTTAAGACTTATGTACATATTTGGTTTGGAGTCCCGATGGATCGGGTGAGTTTCGGATAGGCTACTCGATGAATTGAACTTAAAGAATATGGTGTTATTGCTGCAACTGGTTTTCTAGTGTGTTGTACTTCGCGATCACGAAGCCATTCTCGCGATTGCGAGGGGGATCTAGGTTGGGGAAGAATTTTACACTACACGAATGTGAGACCATGGTCGCGAACGTGGAGCATTGGGAGGTTTGCTCTATGCGAACGTGACCCGTCACACGCGAACGCGTAGCGTTAGCTAGGCGGGGAAGGGAACTTGTGGTTACACTATGTGAATGCAGGTCTATTCTCGCGAATTCGGAGGTCCGGGGGGGCTAAACCTTCACGAACGTGTGTAGCCTCTCGCAATTGCATAACCTTAACTGGCATTGCTCTTCGCAAACACGTTAGGATTCACGCGAAGGCGATGAATACCTAACGCCCAGTTATGAAAAATAGAACCAAAACGGGATTTTTGCCGTTCTTTCAAAATTTCAAAACTAGAAGACCTAGAGGCAATATTCCGAGGAAATGTTCTTCCTCAATTTGTTGGTAAGTGGTTCTAACCTACTTTCTTTAAATTACCCATTAGATTTCATGAGTTTACAACCTAAAATCTAGGATTTTTATGATGAAAAATAAGGGTTTTGGGTAGAATTAGATTTTTGTATAATTAAAATTTAGACCTCGAATTGTGGTCGGATTTCGAAATAAATTATGTAATTGGGTTTGGAGGTGAATGGGTAAATGGATTTTGGACCGAACCTCGGATTTGACCAAGCAGGCCCGGGTCGATTTTTGACTTTTTGGGAAAGTTTGAAAAATCGAAATTTATGCATTGTAGTTGACTCCTTTAGCAATATTTGATGTTATTGAGTTAATTGTGGTTAAATACGAGTGGTTTGGAGACAGATTCTAGGAGAAAGACCCGGTATGACTTTGAATTTATTGCGTAATGAGGTAAGTGTTGTGTCTAACCTTGACTTGAGAAAATTAAGAACCCTCAGACTATATGTTTTGTGAATTTCATGTGAGCGGCGTATATGCTAGGTGACGAGTGCTTATACGCCGCCGAATTATCGATTTTCCTTGATTTTCCATTTTTTCTTAATTATTTCCTTTTTGTTTTAATTGTTATATGCTCTAAATACTTTCCATGCTTAACTGCTACTTGCTAATCAATATCGTCTCCTGTTAATAATGTCAGCTCTTCCATGGTTTCATGATTCTCTGTTATTTGCTTAAATTGACTTACTTGCACCTTCTAATTGTAAATTGCTGGATTGGTCTCGTTGTATAGTATTACTCGTGTAGATTCCTATGTTGTACGAGGTTTCCTTTTCGGTTCAGTTTGACATTTATTAATCGTAAAGGTTTTGTGTTTTTACTATTGATTCGACTGTGTACATTGAGTGTTTGGTACTAATATGGTGGGATCGGGCTGTACGCCACAACAGGTGTAATAAGGGCAGATTGATATGGTGCAATAAGAGTGAGTTTGTACAGTACGGTGGGATAGAGTTGCACGCCGCAACAGGTGGAATAACGGTGGATTGATATGGTGAAATAAGGGTGAATTATGATACTGATATTAATATATGGTGGGATCGGATTACGCGCCGCAACATATATATATTATTTATTATTGTTGATATTGTTACAATAAAATAAGGGAGGATTTTGTATTGTCCGGTAGGATCGGGTTGCGCGCTGCAACAAGTTATGTATTTCTATTTCTTGAGCTGTGTTGATTTTCAGTAGACCAAATACATAATTGGGCCCTTAAACTTGGCATTTTTTGTCACTTGGGCACTTAAACATAGAGTTGTTCCTATCAGACCCTTCAACTAAACCATATATGTGCCAATTAGACACTTTATATACCATATGAGAAAAAACTTTTATAAAAATTATTGGATATGTAATTAGCTGCAGTTGTATATTTGATAGTTTTTAAGGTTTTCTTCTTTGCTTATGAAACTTTACGGCACTAAAGTACGATTATAGGAGATACCATAAAAATTTTCATAAGTATTTTGTAGTGACATAATTGAGTTCTTATGAAACTTTACGGCACTCGTAAGCTACTAGAATAAAACTTTACAAACTAGACACTTTGNCCAATTAGACACTTTGTAGACCATCTGAGAAAAACTTTTATAAAAATTATTGGATATGTAATTAGCTGCAGTTGTATATTTGATAGCTTTTAAGCCTTTCTTCTTTGCTTATGAAATAGTTGCATTTGTATATTTGACAGCTTTGCTATTTTGCTGAAGTACTATTTTTGTTAAAAGTTATTAATGTCAAAATGCAATTTCTATCAACCACTTGTGCGTTCTGGTTTGTAAAGTTTTATTCTAGTAGCTTACGAGTGCCGTAAAATTTCATAAGCACTCAATTATGTCACTACAAAGTGCTTATGAAAATTTTCATGGTATCTCCTATAATCGTACTTTAGTGCCATAAAGTTTCATAAGCAAAGAAAAAAACCTTAAAAGCTATCAAATATACAACTACAGCTAATTACATATCTAATAATGTTTATAAAAGTTTTTTCTCAGATGGTCTATAAAGTGTCTAATTGGCACATATATGATTTAGTTGAAGAGTTTGATAGGGACAACTCTATATTTAAGTGCCCAAGTGACAAAAAAGGCCAAGTTTAAGGCTCAGTTATGTATTTGGCCTTTTAGACAATACTGGTTAAGGATTGCTTATTCTAGACAATACTGGTTTTATTTCCTGAGGCGGTAGTTATCATTTTCAATTGACTGCTTCTTCCCGTTCAATATTTCTATTTTCTGTCATTATTTTATATATACGTATAGGTTGTAGTTTACTGTCAGTATTTTCTGTCAGTATTTCTATTGTCTGGTCGTACTCTGATCCTATTTGGAAGATATTTATTCCAAATGGGTCCCACTAACTTCCCTACAAAGTCAATACGTAATTAATTAGGCTCACTTATTCTACGCATAACCAAAGTAGGATCAGACCTTATATTTCAATTCAATAATTTCATTTAAAACTTGAGTCAAGCCACTATCACTTTCCAGTTATAATCAACTAATGTTAATCTGAATTTCAACATATATTACATGCATTAGGACTTGCCACATAAAGTGAAAAAAAACGTTAACGTCCTCTGTTTTTTCATATTTTAACCAGCCAATTTGGAATTTTGACAACTTCTGAAATATATTAATTTCAAATAATTTGCCTTTTCTTGCGGCATCTATATTTGAAAAAAAAAAGGCTATTGTTTTAACTACTCCTTTATTCCATTTTATGTAAACCTAGATTATTCGGTATGAATATAACGATCCGGCCCGTTGTTTTGAGTATTTTAGTCTTGTTCCCCCATTTACTGCCTTTCCTATGCTCAATTATCATTATGTTACTTGTCAGGGTAGTTGGTTTGGTTCCGGGAATGTTTCGGAATTAGTTGAGACATTTAGTCTCAAGGATGGAAGCTTAAGTTGAAAAGATTGACTGGATGTTAACTTATGTGTAAACGACCCCGGAATAGACTTTTGATGATTCCAATAGCTCTCTATGGTAATTTTGGATTTAGGAGTGTGTCCGTATATTTATTTGAAAGTCCGTAGTTGAATTCGGCTTGAAACGACGAAAGTTGAAAAATTAAAAGTTTTCGAAATTTAGAAGTTTGACAAAAAGTTGACTTTGTAGTTATTGGGCTCGGATTTTGGTTCCTAAAATTTTAACAGGTCTGTTATGTCATTAATGACTTATGTGCAAAATTTGAGATCAATTGGACTTGATTTGATAGTTTTCGGCATCGAATGTAGAAGTTGGAATTCGTTAATTTTCATTAGGCTTGAATTAGGGTGCGATTTATAGCTTCGATGTTATTAGAGGCAATTTGAGTCTTTGAGCAAGTTCATATCATGTTTTGGAACTTGTTAGTATATTTGGTTGGGGTCCCATGGGGCTCGGGTGAGTTTTGGATGGGTTTGGATTGTGTCGCGCTCTTATTTGTTGTTTCGGCGTCGTTTCTTTTGGCATAACGGGTATCACATTGTTGAAACGACCTTTGATTTGTGATTCAAATGAACCATTAGATCGTATCGTTATTACGGAATCATTACAACAAGAATTGTCGCGTTCCCAGGTTGTATGAGCGAGTTATGCTCATTTTCGTGTCGGGAAGGCTACTATTTTTTTGGAGCAGAGGCAAATCGCAGGTATCAAATGCGATTTATAAGTCTCAGGTGTAAAATGTAATTTATAAGTCTCAGGTATCAAATGCAATTTGTAAGTCTCAGGTGTCAAATGCGACTTGCGTGGAAAGTTTCTAAAATGGAGGTTTCGCCATTTTCAACATAATTAGAGCTGGGGAGCTCGGTTTGGATGATTTTTAGAGGCAAACTTCACAAATTGTAATGGAATAAGTAACTTTAAGTTGATTTGATCCGCCTTTCATGAATCTAACACTATTTCCGGCACCTATTTTTATGATTTTGGGGATTAGAATATAAAGTTTTCCAAACTTTATTTGAGGTTTTGAAGGCTGAATCCGAGTCGGAATATAGTAATTTTGATATGGTTGGACACGTGACGAATTGATGATCGAAATTTATAACTTTTGTCAGATTCCGAAGCTTGAGCCCTGTTGTTGACTTTTTCATTGACTTTTTAACAATGATTAAGAATTTGGTATTTGGAATTTTTCATATGGAATTGATCTCTATAACTTGTGTTGATTGTATAGAATTGTTTATGACTAGATTCGACGCGTTCGTAGGCCGATTCACGAGGCAAAAGCTTTCTAGCGAAGTAATTCAATTACTGGATGTAAGTATGTTATTTAAACTCGGTCAAGGAACTAGTTGCCTGAATTACTATGATAGCTATGTGTGGGCATCGAGAATTATTTATTCATGATCGGGTTATGCCCGGGCTCTTTTGAGTTGAAGATTTGCTGCTAAGCTTAAAACTATGATGTTTCCGTATTTGTAACATTTGTTGTGAACTTCCGAGCCGTGTTTGAGGCTACATATAGGTTTAATCCCTGAACGAAATTGATAAATACTTTTAAACACTACTAGAAATTAGGTCTATGGGAACCCTTCCAAAACCGTAGCAATAGATACACCAGCCATCCCTATAGGGCTATCGGAACGGATTCGGAGGTGTTCCGGGATTCAGTGTTACAATAGGTCTATTAGAACGGTTTTTTGTAACGGTTTCAAAACCGTCTCCATATAGGGGGTATTGTAACGGTTATGGTATTGTTATCATTGCTCTATATGGGAACGGTTGTATTTTCTATTGGGACGGTTATAAACCGTTGTTGTATAATTATTCCAGCGGTTTTTTAAGTCTATTGCAACGGTTTTGATGATATATTGCAACGGTTTTTGTGATATTGGAACAATTTTCAATACCCTACTGCAACGGATATTGTTACATATTGCAACGGTTATTAGGGGATGCTATTATTATTTGCTTGGTCTACTGGAACGGTTATATGCTCTATTGCAACAATTCACAATTGAATTTCTAATATTTATGGAAGCAAAATGAGGAATATTTTCCTATGCAATGAAATTTTTTAACTCATAACTTATATAAACCACAAAATAAAATTAAAATATTCAACTAGCATTACTCATATACAAAAACAAAATGTGAATACATTGTTTGATCAACAATTTAAAAGTCAAAATAGATGAGTTTGCATACAAAAAGTTCTAAACCAAAATATCTTTGAACATGATGATAGAAAGTTTAACAACGATCAACAACACTCAGGTAAGGTCTTCATCACTGCTTTCTTCCGCAATCGCTGCACCTACAAAAGAAAACCAGAAATAAGAGATTACAGAACCTTATATTCGTTTAAACTATATTTCTTGGATGTGACTATATTTTTCTACTTCCCCTATTTTTATCCCATTTGTTGAAGTCCAATATATTTTTTCAGGAGAGGAAGAGCACAAGGCGCGAGTTCATACAACAAGCTAGAAAATTAGCAGGAGACGAATTGTTAGCTTTAATCATAAAGTCCTGCAAAAATAAGGTATTCCATCACATTAAATCTTGTGTTTGAAAAACTGTGACTGGAGCAATTATTATGGTAAATTTAGTTCGGCTGAATAAGTCTTCTACCATGTAATTCTCGTGATCACAAGATATACCAAAATACAAGTAGAACTTATTCTGCAGATTAACAATGCATTGTACCATCAATGGAAAAGAATTCTTGCAGTTTACTATAATAAGTTGTTAGCTTTTCAAGTTAATTTCTATAAGTTATAGGCTCACTCTATTCCATGGCATGGTTTATTCAATGGGTAACTTAGCAAAATGAAACAGCCAAAATTAGGATGCCTTTATAAATTCTTATTCTAGTTGTTCAGAATCTTACAACAATTGTTTGTGCTTTTATATTTTCAGCAAACTCACCCAGCAGCAGCTCTATCAACCTTCAACAATGGGATAATGAAACCTATTTCTATTTTTGGAGAAATAGTTATAGCAGTGAGTCCAGTGACTGGCAGTAGCTTTTTATTAAGTAATAGTACTATTTTAATGATGAGTAAATTTAAGAAAAAATGTTGATCTCTACAAGATAAAAAGCTGAGACATGAAATGAAAAACCTGCTATGATGAGTAAATTTAAGAACCTGCTATATTCTGTATAGTTTTGTTCTTAATTTTAGATAACGTAATTAGGAGTACATGGAGTTACACTCTCACCAACATGTACAGTAGGACCTTATGGCTATGATTTTTGTGAAGACTCTTATAGCCTGCCTATTTGGCCAACCTTATGGCTCTATTTCCATTAGGCTCTAATAAGCTGCTAGTATTACAGAGAAAGTAAATATTAAACCCCAATAATCTAGCAAACTGTACAAATACACCATTATTACAGAAATTCAGGAAATGCCTAATTAGGTTCTGATGAACTAGGAATTTTACCTTTTCTGTTCTCATATTCCCAAATCACAACACCAGAAAGGCAATTCCTATCATCTTAATAGTATTTTCCAAAGCTTTTTAAAGGAAATAGACAACTATTATTTTTTTCTCAAAAAATCCAATACTCCTATAGAATCTCCGCTTTCGTCAAGTTTTAAGTCATACTTTTTGTTTTGAAATGATTAACAAAATTATAATCTTTGAAAAAAAGACATATTCTGCTGCAATCTAGAGTACATGAAGATGGACCACAAAAGGATTTTGACGGGGTAGAGAAGGATTTTGTACACTAGAGGAATACAACAGAATGCGCACATGAAGTACCAAACTAAGACAGTAGATCTTACAAAAATTATTAAATTTTCAATGAGTTAATACCTGGAATGAGTTGGCCTTCTTTGTCGATACCAGTAGAGGGACGACCGATTGGTTGCAATGCTATTTTCTGAGAAGATGAAGCTTCTCCCAATGAATTATCACCCAATTCCGCCAGAATAATGTTAGCATCAATATCAATTCCTGAACGTTGAAGTCGTGCAAGGACATCTGCAACAACTTCTTGCCGGATAGTTGCCTTTTGGTCTTCAATTTTTTCCTCCATTCTTTGTATCTTCTCCTCCAATTTTTGTATAGAATTTGAAGTATTCGAAGATGATTCAAAACATACTTCTTTCCCTCTCAAAGAAGTTCTTGCAACCCCCCGTCCATACAATCTCAAACGTCCCGGATGTTCATGTCCCATGACAATTGCAAATGCCTCTACGGACTCATTGCCATTTAAGTTTTATTGTGCTTCAATTTCCTCCATTTCAGCCTATAAAGCAAATTCATAATAATATAATTCAAGTAAATAAAAAGTAACCAAATAGAAACAAATAAATGATCTCGATATAACATTAATTAAATATAATCGTACAATTTTACTAGTTGTATCTTCATCCGAGGACTTGTATGATCGCCCAACTTTTATTTTCCTTGTAGCAACAAAGACTTCCTTTGCTGATAAAGGATCCGAAGTTTCTTTGTCTTTTTCCTAGTAACATGAAAGTGAGTTAGCATTCCTAGTGATCTGGCATGAACTAAACAAAAGCTAAAATTGAAATTTTTCTACCACGATTTACTAGTTACACACCAACTTAGAGCGAACTAAAGCAAAACTTTTTTTTCCAGCAGTGTGAGGATTCTTCAACTTCTTCCGATTCTCAACGTTAGTTTTAGAAATTTTCTGCAAACAGAAAGAAACATCAAACAAAAAGAAAAGAAAAATACATATGTTGCACGCCTGTACCAAGCAAAAACAGCCGCTACTTTGAACCAAAAATTCACTTGCACAATTTTACTCCATTGAATTATTTTCAATATTTTTACAATAATTTTAGGATACTAAGTTTCCAATTCAGTGGAATCTTCCTTATTGTGCAAACATATAAATAAATATGTGAAGAAATTTGAAAAAAAAAACTAATAACAAGTTTGATAGCAACAAATGTATGTTCAAAGCTGGAGACAACAAATGTATGAAAGCTACTGTATGTTCAAAGTTGGAGGCTACTGTACTTTCCTCTCAATGCACACACCAGTAAATAAATACGGCATAGACAATAATTGGGCAGAATCAGGGCATAAATTGGGCAGACGGGGCAGAATTTGGGCGAAAACAGGACAGAATTTTTCTGAAAAAAATTCGCCAGCATTTCGGTGCTTTTTGGACGTTTAGAAAGAAAAAGAAGAAGAAGAAGAAGAAGAAGAAGAAGAATGCAAATAAAAACATACCTCCAATCATGAAATACATCTAATGACCTTGCCGGTCGATCGGGGAACTCAATACACTTATCACACCTATCAACAAACACTGCAGATGATGTCTTCAGCAACAAAAAGCCCTAAGGAAAGGATTGGTTATGAAGAAGGAGAATATGCTTATGATTCAGACAAGAAATACGAAGAAGATGAAGACGAGTATGTATCCAAAAGCTGGGCAGATCAGGTTGAGGAGGAGAAAGGGAACGAAGCTGATTCACTGGACAATTACGAGGCTTGTGATGAGCAAAATACCAGTCCTACCAATGCACAAAAGATCAATACACCAATTTCAAAGGCAGCAACAAGGAAGAAGGAAAAGAAAGTGCAGAAGGTGCGCGATGAAACATTGAAGATGCACGATGAGCAGGCCCATAATTCTGCTAAGAAGTAGTTCAAGAAGATGAAGAAGAACAAGTAAAAAGTCACATACCTGGAGTTTCTCAGAGTTCCAATACCTAAGGAGTTCCTTAAA
>MU698798.1:85687-141507 GCA_026770625.1 Nicotiana glauca | reverse complement strand
TAGAATCCAACTGAACTTGTTCCTCTACTTGTTCCTCTACTACTTGTGTTGTAGGAGTTGTTGATCTTGTTTGTACATGGGTTGCTACTTCTGAATATTGTGGCACTTGCAGATTCTCTTCGATAATATTCAGAGGTTCTTTGTTTGATTGTCTAGCAGGAGCAACACGTTTTGCAAAAGTGGTTGATATAGTTTGTGCATGGGCTACTGCTCCTGGCAGATTCTCTACAATAATATTCGGCCGCTCTTTGTTTGATTGTCTAGCGGGAACAACATACTTTTGTTTAAACTAAGTCCTTATTTGGTTTGCCAAAGATGCCATTGTTCCAAGTTTTGTGTATGTTGCGCTTGTCTTTCTTTTGGGCTTTGAAGGTCTTTCTTGACTCGTATCTATCAAATCTGATGAAGAATTCAAATAAAAATAGCTTTATTAGGTATTATATAAATGACAACAGTAGGCAAACCTCTATGAGTCATCCTACCAGAACCCACTAAACAACTCAAATGCTATTTTGTAGAATGTTGCACAATAAGCACCAGATGCGCACACAAAAAATGTTTCAATATCAGACATAGTATGCTAGCAGCACTTTTAGATTTATGTCCATACAAAATTCAGTGCACCATACAAGGTCATAAGCAAAAACTAAAAATTTAAAACAAAAATTGTTTGAATATTATAAAAGCTTGGAATGAAACAAACTAAGCTTGAACTATAACATATTAAAATAGCTTTCATGTATGGACTATAGTTTCCAGTACTTAGCATATTACAAAAGCTTGAAAATGAAACAAACTAAAAACTCCAAGAGCATACACAAGAACAAAAAAGTGTTCGAAAGAAGACAATGAAGATAAAAAATACAAATAAAAATCAGAAGTTTCTTCCTCAATCATCAGCCACCATCCAATCCCAATCTGTATCATCTACATCATCCTCCTCTTCTGATGTTTCCATAACTGTATCTTGTGAATGTTGTGCATCAGTTGGCATATCAATAACATCAAGAGGTACATCTTCTCTCGACCATCTAAAATCAATATCGGCTAATCTAGTTGATGGACCTGCTTCATCATTAGGCTCCCTCCCAAATGTCTCCCCAACATTAGGAATATTCTCTTCCTCCAAATCATACAAATCAACAGGGACTTTATTTCTTGCATAATAAAAATCTTTCTCGATTGGATCCTCCGCATAAAAAACTTAATGTACTTGAGATGCCAACACAAAAGAGTCATCAGTACTACATAATCGGTTAAAGTATACCCGAGTTAACCCATATTTATCTACTTCATTACGAAACCAATCACATCTAAATAGTACAACACTAAAGCGGCCCCAATAATCAATCTCAATGATATCCTGAATAGCTCCATAGTAGAGAACCTCTCCATCAATGGGATTTTTGTCCCTAGCACTAGCAAAACTATCAGTTGTTGCTGACAAAGTCACTCCACTATTTTGAGTCTTCAACGGGGCATCCCGCGTCATTGTATGAAACAAGTAGCCGTTGATAAAATATCCAGTATATCATTTGGCCAATGTATTAGGTCCTTTAGCTAGCCATCGCAAATGATTGGGCACGTCAATGCTTTTTACTTTCTCTTTAAACCAGTCGGCAAAGTTTCGACTATGATTTCTTGCTCTTACCCATGCGTTTGGTCTAGTACAATTATCAATTAAATTTTTATGTTCCCTGTAAGCCATATGTTTCAAATTTAATCATTAGTCCATATCAATTATATTTAAAAATCTTAAAAAATAAAGCTTATAATACAAGTGATGATGATATATTTTATCTTACATGATAAACGCCTCCACTTGTTCATCTTCAGTATTGAAGAGAGCATACCTATGCGCCTCAGAACATAACTGCAAATCCATGGAGAAAATCTTTCCTTTTCTCTTTTTCTTACTTCTAATTGGATGGCCAATTTTAGGAAATATAGGTGACAATTGTGCTCCTTCAATGTCCCCATCATCCTCAATTTGGTACCTACTGAATCTTGTCTTCACCCCATCATGTAAGTATCTCGAACAAAAGATCAAGAACTCGTCGGCCAAAAACCCCTCTGCAATTGATGCTTCTGGATGAGCTCGATTACGAACAAACGCCTTATACTTGCACAAGGTTCTTTCAGTGGAATACATCCAACGACAATAAGTTGGACCCCCAAGCTTATTTTCATTTACCAAATGAATAGGCAAATGAGGCATTATATCAAAATATGTTGTAGTGAATATCCTTTCAAGCTCACATGTAATTTCATTGATTTCAGTCTGCAATCTATCAAGATCCTCTCGCCCTACAACCTTAGCACATAGGGCTCTAAAGAAGTTGCCCAACCCAACCAATGCCAAAGAAACATTCTTGGGTAATGATTTTCTAACAGCAACTTGGAGCAAGTAATGCATTATAAAATGAGCATCATGACTCTTGTACCCCGATATTTTCATCTCCTTCTCATGCACACAATGTGATATATTTGAGGCACAACCTTTTGGCAATTTGGCATTTTTAAAGACAGTGCAAAATTGCATCTTCTCTTCTGGATTCATGTAGAAACAAGCTTTAGCCAAAGAAATTGTTCCACTTACAACATCTTGTATTGGTTGAAGCTCTTTTCGTATTCCCATTTCTTGCAAATCGTAACGAGAATTTACATGATCTTTTGACTTTCCATCTATCTCCAATAATGTCCCAAGAATACTATCACATATATTTTCTCAATGTGCATCGGATCAAGATTGTGCCTCAATTTTTAGTTTCCCAGTATGGTAGTTCAAAGAAGATGGATCTTTTCTTCCATGGACACTTGTTAACCCGAGACCTTTTCTTTTGGCCCTTTCCAAAGACATTCTTGAATTCACACAACTCTTCGATGATTTCTATACCCGACAAAGGAGTAGGTGCAAGTCTGTGATCCTCCTTACCATCAAATGATTTCTTATCTCTTCGAAACGGATGTTCAGGAGGCAAAAATGCCCGATGACCCATGTAGCACATCTTTCGACTATGCTTGAGATATTGCGAACATGTGCCATGATTACAAGTGGGGCATGCAAATTTTCCCTTTGTGCTCCATCCAGAAAGCATTGCTAGTGCAAGAAAATCACTAATTGTCCACATTAACGCTGCACGCATTTGAAACATCTGGTTGGATTCGGCATCAAATGTTTCTACACCGAATTCCTATAGTTCCTTCAATTCAGCAATTAGTGGTTGTAGATACACATCTATATCATTTTCCGGAGATGAAGGACCTGGGATGATCATTGACAACATTATATACTCTGGCTTCATGAAAATCCAAGGCAATAGATTATAGTTCATTAACATAACAGGCCATGTGCTATGGGAAATGCTCATTGTTCGAAACGGGTTGAAACCATCACTTGAAAGACCTAATCTAACATTGCGAGGGTCGCTAGAGAATTCAGGGTGCAAGGAGTCGAATTCCTTCCAAGCATCACCATCAGCATGATGTCTTATATTTCCATCATTCGGTTGTTCAGTGGCATGCCATCTCATAGCTTCAGCTATTTCGGGACACATGAATATTCTCTGAAGTCGAGACTTTAATGGAAAGTACCTTAAAACTTTTGCAGGGGTTTTGGTCTTTTTATTAGTCAAGACATTAACAACATCCTTCCATCTAGAAAACCCACACACAGAACAAGTATATGCATTTACATTGTCATTTTAAAATAACATGCAATCATTAGGACATGCATGTATTTTTTCATAATGAAGGCCCAAATCTTTTATCATGCTTGTAGCCTTGTAGAAAGACTCGGGTAGCTGAGCCAATGGAAATGCTTCTTTTAACAACTCCAACAAGTCTGTGAATGCCACATTACTCATCCCATGAATGCATTTAAACAAGATCAACTGAATCGTAAAACCTAATTTGGAAAAATTCTCACACCCTGGATATAATTTTTCTTTCCCTTCTTCTACTAATTTAAAGAATATTTTTGCATCTTTTGATGGTCCATCCCTCCCTCCTTCATGTCCCAAATCATCCTCGACATTTTAAAATGTATCGTGAAGTAATCCATCAATATCATCATATATGTCAGAACCTTCATCATTACTGCTTGGGCATCGAGTCTTTCTCGAGGAAAATCCTTCTCCATGAAAAACAAATTTGTTGTATCCATGAACAAAACCATTAACAATCAAGTGGTCTTCCACCACATTCCTATGATGCCAAAAATAATTAGCGCACACTTTACAACGGCATAATATTTGATTTCCTTGAGAAGCTCGTTCAAATGCTTTATCAACAAATTTATTCACCCCTTGTATGTACTCATCAGTTGACCTTCGAAGGCCCATCCACCTTTTATCTCCGTTATCCATTAAATTAATTTTATCCTACATAACACCAAAACAACTAGTATAAAATTGATTTATATACTCCTAATAAAAAAATCAAATAATAAGAAAGATAGAGAAAAGTCACTTATTGTCAAAATTATATGGATTTCACTATTGCAAAATTTAACAGTAATTTTATGTTTGTAGTTTATTTGTTATGATGTTGTAACTTAATCTAGTCATATTCGTCAAATCCCTTTCTCCTAATCAAACAAATTCCATAGATGATCTGAAAGGAATATGGGCCTTTTAATCCTAAGTTGATAGACTTAAAGACGTGCATATTCTTCTGATATAAAACAATAACATGTATAATTTTACTGCAGCTGAAAATTTAGAGTTTCTGCCTCAGGAAATCTTCTTACCTGATGACCAAAGAAAGACTCCAGTAATCTGTATGTGGCAGAAGTATTCAACTTATTGATAATGTGCAATGCTCGCGGGCTAATAAATGCATTGTCATGGTATCTGCATATGAGGACAATCAAATAAATCAACCAAGATTCAGCATATATAAGCACTTTCAGGAAAATAAAAATTAAAGAACTATTTTCTGTTAACTATTTTCCGGACACATCTTATAATCTTATTTCATAGTACCAACCAAAGAAACCCCAATTCAACCAAGTCGGACCTTGTGGCATCTCACGCATTTCAGAAATTTTTCTATATAACCTTATCAAAGCAAATGCACTTGGAAACTCAATAATAGGGTCTGAGAAAAATATTAAAAAGTGATTACTTGAATAGGCAACATAATCTACAACAAGAGTATTTAGCTAATAGTTTGAATAAGAATCATATATTGATCTCTGTTAACTTTTACTTTTCTCTCCTGCAAACTGAAACCTCCCTATCTTTCCTCCCTTTTTCTCTCAATACACTTGGATTGAATAACTTTGAAAGAAATAGCAAATGGAAGCTCACAAACTATTCTATCACTTTCTTTAATCCTAAATTCTATCTATATTTCCCAAGGTAGGGCTTTCTCTCTTCCCATTATGGTCTGTAAACTTCTCCGATGCATGGGAATCTTTCCCAGAATAGTTGCATTAAACTTGATTATATTTGATGTGAGTGATCAACTGATAAAAAAAAAAAAGAGAGAGAGGCAATTGATATTAGTCATCACTCATAAGCTCTACTAAAAGATTGATCACTAATTGAGTAAAACATTAGCAAGACATGTATTTCACTAATGACCAATGGAAAGCACCTATTTAGTACCATTCATAGAAACACTGTTTTTCAGGGAATTGTTATTGTTTTATAACATTAAAAACATATACACCAAGCAACGTTTCAAATTCTAAACTTGTTACTAAACTGCCCTAAATCTTTTTTTTTTTTTTGCTACTGGTCCACACTATTAGTATCTGCAAGAAGTAATTGGATAGAACATTCCTTTTGTTCTCGTTCAGTTAATAACTGAACTTCAAACTAGAATGATCATTCAAATGCAAGATTCAGCATATATAAACACTTTCAGGAAAATAAAAATTAAAGAACTATTTTCTGTTAACTAAACTATTTTCTGTTAACTAAACAAATGCCTTTACAGTAAGCTCCAATGCCATTAAGATAAACTTAATTTGTGGTTGGATTTCAATTCTTGGAACTTAGAATTTTGAGTTTATGCTCTATGTGAGTCTAATTCAGTCTGCCACAGAAGTGATCTCATAGTAGAACAAGAAGGAACTTCAGTTCAAGACTCAAAAAATCAAAAACTCAAAACCTTTCAAAACAGAACTTTCAACTGTTTTCAACTGAATCCCAAGTAAGCCAATGGATTTTCAACTATTATCTAACAATTTCAGTCGATTCGACAAGTTTTGGACTCAATTCCGATAGAGAAAACAAAACACATTATTCCCAGAAAGAACAAAAGAATGGTAGCAACAACAACTACAGTAGATCAACAACAACATGCATCTCTCGAAGCTAGATTTACAGAAAGAACTAAGCATTGTTAATTGCTTCCAGCAAGAAATCAGGGGCTAGATTAATGGAAATTAGGCAAATGCAACAGGGCAAACAGTAACAACACATAAAACTAACAGATAAAATGCGATCGATAATACGAAGAGTCAAGTAGCAACAAATAATAAGAAAGCCCTTAATGTAAATCAAAAAATTTCTAGGTTTAGATGAAATAAAAAACTGAAAATCATATAATACAAACAAATTAAAGGACATAGTAAATTAATGGGTTTAGATGAAATCTTACCAGAGAAAGAAAGCAGAAGAAGCGGCGAAACAATTTTCCGACGAAATACTTTTCCGGCGAAATAGTAGCGAAAGCGAACTACCACGAACACGGAGAAATACCGATAATCTACATTTGCGATTCGCTTATACTAGCCGAAAGGGTTGTCTTTCATCGGAATTCCTTCATCGGAGTAAGCAGTTTGTCGGGATTTGGAGAGGAGAGAGACGACTTAACCTTAGACACACTAAGTTTTGAAGGCGGATGAATCTAGGATACTGGAATGAGAAGTGACGAAGGTTTTATGATTTTTAACCCTATAGTATAATTTAATTCTTTTGTGGGGTCACAAATTATTTTTACTTTATTTTGATAAATATGGTGGAGGAAAATCAGGGAGGGAAAAATAAATCGTTCCCATAAATATTTTATTTTAGACAACCGTTCCTATAAATACCCCTATAGTATCGCCTCATTAAACCGTCCTCATAGCTTAATTTATGGTGACGGTTACTAACCTATTGGGACGGTTTTTCTTCAGAAGTGTACCAAAAGCCTTTTTACTCTATTGGAACGGTTAAAACTGTCCCAAAATATAATCTATTGTAACAGTTCTGTAACCGTTACCAAATAACTGTTCCAATAGAACCATTTTTTAGTAGTGAAAATGACAAAATTTGTCAAATTTAGCTATTATAGCACACTTTGCACATACCTACACATTAGCATGTCGTTTACACCAGTCCAGGATTATGAAACCCGTATTTCATTCATTATAGACTTGCTTAACTGCTCTTGTATTTTATGTTCGAATTAGAGGCATGTGACTATGCCGGGCGGATTAAGTTATTAGCACATGAGTTGTCCGTGCGGATCCATATATTGATATTATTGAAATGTGAGTTGTCCGTACGAATTCATGTATTGATTGTCACGATCCAATTTCACCGTAGGTCGTGATGGCGCCCAACACCATTGTCAAGCAAGCCAATGTGGAAGTATTAGTGAATTCTTGTTTTACTTTACTAAAACAGTTACAACAATTTCCTATTTGAATTTAAAACATGTGATAATTAGCAACGTACAATAATAGTTATACAACCCAAAAGAATAGTCTACTAAAGTGTGTGTCAAAACCTAGTGTTACAAGTATGTGGGCAACTAGTAGAATATACAAAATAATAATACTATCCTACTGTCTGAAATAGAGTAGATAGCCAAAAATAAAGAAAAGACTTCATCAGGCTGCTGAACGGCATAGGAAGGGAGCAACTCACCGTGGAATCTCGACCGATCAAGGGTATGCACCAGCCTGGTAACCAGATGTAGCTGCCTCAGATCCTGTACAATTAAGTAAAAAACTGTAGTATAAGTACATAAATAATATATACCCAATAAGTGTCCTGTCTAATCTCGAAGAAGTAGAGACGAGAGGTCGACTTGACACTTACTAGGGTCAAATAATATGATAAGTAATATACCAAGCATGGATAGCACAAGTGATTAACAATTTACAGCATGAGTCTACAGATCCTTCTCTAGATGATATCATTGCTAGCCATTTACATTTCAGGGCATACAACAAGTTCCGATCACAGCAATATACCAAGCAATAAGCATACGCAAGTAGTGTCGAGGTCGTACGTCCCGATCCAACATAAAAATAAAAAGTGCACTGCCAGAGGGTCGAACGACGCGAACCATAGATGCATCTATTACCCCTGTCGCGAATTATACATGCGATGCGGTCAAATGTATTTAAACACAACAACAGGCAGACAGGAATATATGACAGGAGAGCAATTACTCACAAAAATATCAACTTCTCTTTAAAAGGGCCAAGAAAATGATGTTCTTCTTATTAGAGTCATTTACCGCATTCAACATGATTTAAGAAATCCCCAAATTAATTATAGAGTTACAAGAACATCACATAAAGTATGCTTTTGGGTCCTAAATTATCCGGACTTAAGCACAATAGTGGGTATGCACGGACTTTCGTCACCTAGTACGTACGTAGCCCCCGCATTTAGTGGAAAATTATTCAATTATTACACCTATGTGGACAAATCCCTCTTACAGGGTTAGGTAGGAGACTCACCTCGCTCCAAAACGTACTTCCAATATCAAAACGTGCTCAAACCCTCAAATTTGGAGCCGTACGATCCGAACTAATTAAACGAAGTAGGAACTAGTCAATAGAAGCTCAAGACTACGCATTTTAATTACTAAAGTAATTTCCCAACCTTAAACACAAGTTTTCTAAAATCCGACCCCGGGCCCATGTGCCCGGATTCCAGAACTTTTCGAAGAATGTTGTTCTCTATAACCTAAGGATCAATAATATATGATTTCTACTTCATTCCTTAACAAATTTCGTGGTAGAATCTAAGTTTTATCAAAATCCTAAGTTTTGCTCTAATCCCTTGATTTTTCCTAATCTTTGTGTGTTAATCTACCCAAAACTCAAGTATTAAATTTAGAAATGAGGAGTATAAACTTACCTCAAGATGCTAGGTAAAAATCTTCTCTCAAAAGCTCCAAAATCGCCCAATAAACGAGTGAAAGTGGGCAAAAATGGCCTGGAGCCCGTATTAAATGAGCTCACTGCTTCAGTGATTTCCGCATCTGCGGTCCTGGGCCGCACCTGCACCCACCGCATCTGCGGAAAATCGCCCGCTTCTGCGAAAACTCAACTGGGCCGCTGGGTCATCTTCGAAATGCAAGCCGCTTCTGCGGCTCCGCTTTTGCGGAAAGACAGCTGCTTCTACGACTTTGGGCCTGGTCTGGCTTGGCGCGATTATGACAGATAGCCGCCCTCCCCCCCTCCCCCTTCGCCCCCTCGCGCGAATATACCGACAAGTTTGAAATCATAAAAAGGACTTGCTCGAACCCTCGGAACGCCCGAAACAACACTAAATCTAAGAATCACCCCCTAAAACCAATTGAATCAAACTTATGAACTTTAAGTTCTTCAATTCACTTCTAGCATTCTCAAATGTACTTAAACTACTCGGATTAACATTAAATTTTGCGGGCAAGTCTTAAATGTTATATTGGACCTGTACCGGGCTCCGGAACCAGCATACCGGCCTGATACCAACATGATCAAGCATTATTCGATTTCATTAAATCCTTAGAATTTCCGATTTAATAATTTTCAACAAAAATTCATTACACGGGCTAGGGACCTCGGAATTCGATTTCGGGCATATGCCCAGGTCCCATATTTTCATACGGACCCTCCGGGACCGTCAAATCATGAGTCCGAGTCTGTTTATTAAAAATATTGATCAAAGTCAAACTTATCCTTTTAAGAACATCTTAACGAATTAAGTGTGCTTATTTCAACCCAAACTCCTCCAAATCCCAAACCAACCATCCCCGCAGTTCATAAATTAGTTAAGGCAAGCGCGAGAAATTGTATTTAGGGGAACGAGGTTCTAAAAGGCTAAACGACTAGTCGGATCGTTACATTGATACTATTGACATATGAGTTATCCGTGCAGCACATGAGTAATCCGTGCAACATGTGAGTTGTCCGTGCAACACGTGAGTTCTCCGTACGGATCCATATATTGGTATAATTGACACGTGAGTTGTTCGTGCAATATGTGGAAATTGCATTTCTTTGATAATTGATCTGATTTAATTATTTTCCTTCCACTAGATGTTATGATATTATCTGAGCAGGTTATTTAAGGAATTGTGCACATACACCTACGGTTATTCTCTGCATGAAATTTGAGGAGTTGGTTGTAAATACTGTTTTGAGTTGGTTTATAAAGGCAGAACCACATCGAAATGACTAGTATCATCAATGATTTAAGCTTCTCCTACCTTGCCTTGTTTATTTACAATACTTATGGAGTTGGTTGTACTCATACTACATCCTGTACTTTATGTGCAGACCTAGTTATTTCCGGGCACAGGGGTTGCTGATTTCAGAGCTTTATCAGTTCAAAAATTCTCCTTGACTCTCCTACTTTATCTTTCAGTTTTTATTATATTGTTATATCTTTCTAGACAATATGTCAGACCATGTTATTGTATAAATGTTCATGTACTTAGTGACACCTGAATTTTGGGAGGTTATTGTATTGCGTCGTAGTAGTTTCGTATCATTGTTTATGATATGGTACTCTTAAACTTATTTGATATATTTTCAAACATAAGAGAATTGTGTGAATTATTGTGGTTGTTAGTTTACCTAGTATTGCGATAGGCGCCATAACGACATGTAAAATTTAGGTCGTGATAATAAAATTTAAGAAATTAAAGTAGACTTTTGACATGTAAGACAAATATATACAAAAGTACCAAAATTATTCTTTTAAAAAAGTAGTAATGAATATTCCACATGTTTTCTTCTTTCCTATGAAAAATAAATTTTATACTACGTTAGTCCGAACAAGTCCTGTCCCTAAATATAAAAAGAAAATAATACATTGAATGATTTTCAACAAAAAAAAAAATTAAACAGATTAAAAATGATAATATATATCAGAAAAATGGTACAAATGGAATGTATTCATGCAAAACCCCTTCTTTATTAAATCGATATATTTTAATTATTTCGTTTTTCTGCTTTATTAAAATCAAATTTCTCGTAGCTGCCGCCGACAATCTTCTTATCATATTTCATTGCTTACTAGAACTTGACCACGAATGGACAACAAATGTAATTTCATATTCTACCAATCTTTAATAAGTGCTACTCTCTACATAACAAAATAAATAAAACGTTAACGTCCTCCGTTATTGTTATATTCTAACCTGTTAATTTTGATTTTTGACAACTTCAGAAATGTATTAAAAACAATAATTTACCTGTTCTTGCGGCAGCTATATTTGATTACAAGGCATTAATGTTTAAAATATATACTCCATTTGTTTCACTTGTTATAAAATTGTTTGATAAAATTTAAAAAATTAAAGCAAACTTCTGACATATAAGCTAAATATATGCAAATGGCTAAAATTATCCTTCTAAATTAATATTGGTAAATCTTTTCATTTGTCTTTTCCTTGACTGTCTTCTTATATAAGAATAAACTCTTTTTATCAAGTGGATACCAATAATTTATGCCGAAAAAGTAAATGAGAATGCTACGATATATAGTTTACATAGAAGGAAAGTATCGTTCTTACACAACCACAAATACCATGTATTGCCAAAACAAGAAACCCTATAAAAGAGCATATGCCACAACTCCTTGAAAACCCAATTGAACAAAATAAACCTTCTTTTTCACTCCTAAATTGATGTTCTTCGACTTGGTTTCCATCTTCATTTTTGCATCGTTCTTCTTTCTATTAAAGAAATGGATGAATTTCAAAAATCAAGCCAAAAGATTGCCTCCAGGTCCATGGAAACTACCCATTCTTGGAAGTATGCTTCATATGGTTGGTGGACTTCCACATCGTGTCCTTAGAGATTTAGCTAAAAAATATGGACCTCTTATGTACCTTCAACTAGGTGAAGTTTCTGTAGTTGTGGTTACTTCACCTGAGATAGCAAAAGAAGTACTAAAAACTCATGACCTCGCTTTTTCATCTAGCCAAAACTTTTGGCAGCCGAAATTGTCTTGTATAAATCTTCTGATGCTGCATTTGCTCCCTATGGTGATTACTGGAGACAAATGCATAAAATTTGTGTCTTGGAAGTGCTCAGTTCCAAAAATGTTCGGTCATTCAGCTCTATTAGACGAGATTGTAATGACCCGACCGGTCGTTTTGAACTTTTACACTTTGATCGCCAGTTCTCGGGCAGGACTTGCCCTATGTGAAGTATTATGCCTTATGTAAATTGTTTGTTTTGGTTTTCAGGGTAATCGGAATGAATTTGGAAGAACACGATTCTCAGTTTGAAGCTTGAAATTTGAAAGGTTTGACCAAGAGTTGACTTGTTTGTATTTGATCTCAGATTAGAATTTTTATGGGTTGGTTAGCTCCATTAGGTGATTTTGGACTTAGGAGCGTGATCGGAATGCATTTTGGAATTCCGTAGAAGGTTTAGGCTTGAATTGGCGAAATTGAGATTTTGGCATTTTCCGGTTGATAGGTGAGATTTTGATATAGAGGTCGGAATGAAATTCTGAGAGTTGCAGCAGCTTCGTTGTGCCATTTGGGATGTGCGTGTAAAATTTCAGGTCATTCGGACGTGGTTTGGTTGGGGTTTTAATCAAAAGCGTATTTCGGAAGATTTTGGGATTCTTAGGCTTGAATCTGATGCAAATTTTATGTTTTGATATTGTTTTGAGCGTTCCGACAGTTGGAACAAGTTTAAACGATGTTATGGGATATGTTGGCATGTTTGGTTGAGGTCCCGAGGGCCTTGGGAGAGTTTTGGGTTGTCAATCAGATCGTTTGAAGTTGGAAAACATTGCAGAAAATTGCAGGTTTTGGCTTCAGTTCTGTCGCAGGTCATTCCTCTTCGCAATCGCGTGAGGAGGCTCGCGATCGCGTAGAGTTATTTTAGGGGGAATCCAGGTTGCTTTTCGCGTTCGCGTAGTTAGGGCTGCGATCACGTAAGTTTATGCTTTTGTGAATCGCAGTCGCATGGTCTCATTCGCGATCGCATAGTTGTAAGGCTTTGGGCACCGCGTTCACGTAAGGATATACGCGATCGCGTAGAGTAAATTTGAGGGCCTGGTAGATTGTGCTTCGCGATCGCGTAGGAAGTTCCGCTATCGCGATGAAAGATTACAGATCTAGGGCAGAATGTTTAAAAAGTGAGTTCGCGATTTTTGGTCTATTTTCTCCATTGTTGAGCAATTTTTGGAGCTTTTGAGAAAGATTGAAGAGGGAATAAAAGGAAAACACTAGGAGGTAAGATTTTTGAACTAAAAACTTGATTATTATGTGAATTGCACCTAGAAAATCATGAAAGCTAAGCCTAAAATTGAAGAGTTATGGCTTGAGAAATTGGACTTTTGATTTGGGATTTGAAGGACCATTTAAGGTCGGATTTGAGAACTTTTGATATGTATGAACTCGTGGGGAGATAAGAAATCTTATGATGTAAAAATTACTGAGTTTCGAGAAGTGGGCCCGGGGCTCGGGTTTTGCTAACTTTCAGATTTTTGGTATTTTCCGATTGTTTTCCCTTGGGCTTTGTTCCCTTAGCATATTGTGACGTATTCGTTCTGATCTTGGATAGATTCGATGAACGTAGAGGTCGATTCGTGCAGACGAGGTATCGCGGGATAGAGTTTGGACCGGATCGATGTAAGTAATGATAGTAAATACTGTCATGAGGGTTGAAACCCCGAATTACACATCGTTGTGTTACTTTGAGATGACGCACACGCTAGATGGCGAATGTGGAGTTGTGCACCGTTGGAGATTTTGACTTGGTCCGTCCCGTACGACTGTTAAGTCGCGTATTTGATTTGAAATCCTATGATATTTGATGGATATAAATTATTCATATATTTTAATATAAAAATATAATATTTTAGATATAAAACATGACCAATTTATATTCTATTCTCGCACTTTTCTAACAATTCTTGCACGAAAAAGAATACATGGAAAAAAAGAAAAAGAAAGAACTTACAGTTCAAGTAAGAAGGATACATCCGTGACAACTTCATCTAAGACTACATAAAGTCAAGAGATACAAAAGTTATGGCAAAATCTCACCAAAATTTCATGACAAATTGACATGTCAATTTTTCCTCAATGCCATATGATATATTGATATTATCTTGCAAATTATCACCAAGGTCTTGGAGAAATTTTCCTATAAATAGGCATATGTTTGTAGAAGAAAGAGAATCCCTCTTTGTATCCAATTTTCTATCAAGTTTTTTCTAAGTTTCTAAAGAGAAACAAAAGAGTAATCTTGGTCTCTTCCTCTAATCTTTCTCTTTGTAGTAAAAATATTCTTAGTCTTTTGAAAGTATTTGTAACGACCGGACCGGTCGTTTTGAGTTTTAGCGCTCCGTTCAGCAATCGGAGGCCATAAGCAGCTTCGTTTCAGGTATTATGTCATGTACGCGTGGTCGGAATTGAATTTCGGGAAGTTCAGGGTTGATTTGGAAAGAGGATTCTCATTTCGGAAGCTTAAAGTTGAAAGAATGTACTAGGATTGAAATTTTGAGTAAACGATCTCGGAATCATGATTTGAAGGTTCCAGCAGGTTCGTATGATGATTTTGGACTTGGGCGCATGCCCGGTTCGGGTTTTGGATAATCCGGGAGCGTTTTGGCACCTATTGTGGAAGATAGCATTTTGGAAGAAATTTCTTAAGTTTGGCTTGAAGTGGATCTCAGTGTTACCGATGTCCGTTTGGGATTCCGGAACTATGAATAACTTTGTATGGTGATTCTGGAGTTGGGGGCGCGATCGGAAGTGAATTCGGAGGCCTGTAGGTCATTTTGGAGCCATTTGGCTAAAGATAGAAATTTGGAGGTTTTCGAGAAGTTTGACCGGAAGAGGACTTTTTGATATCGAGGTCGGAATCCGATTCTAAAAGCTGGAGTAGGTCCGTAATGTCAAATATGACTTGTGTGCAAAAATAATACCTTCCGCTCCTTCCCAATTCTAAACATTGGAAATAGAAGTTTGAAATTTTGAATTTCATTAAGTTTGGATTGGAGGTCGATTTATGATTTTAGCGTTGTTTGATATGACTTGAGGCCTCGAGCGAGTCTGTAATATGTTTTGGGATTGGTTGGTATGTTTGGTTGGGGTCCCGGGGGCCTCGAGTGGATTCCGGATGGTTAACGGATTGAATTTAGAATTTGGAAGAGGGCTGAAGAATCTGGTTGCTAGTATTTTCGCTTCTGCGGTGGGCTAGCCGCAGAAGCAGAAAGGGATCCCAAAAACGGATTTGGCTAAGAAGAGAAGGGACTGTATATGCGGTCATGTTTCTGCAGATGCGGGACCGCACCTACGGTAGAGAGGTCGCAGAAGCGGAAGAGGGGCAACTGGAGAGGACCGCAGATACGGTCAATGTTTCGCAGAAGCGGGACCGCATCTGCGGAAGAGTGTGTCGCAGAAGAGAATAGAGGCGGCCTAGGGAGGACCGCATATGCGGCATTTTAACCACACCTACGGAACCGCAGAAGCGGCCAAGGGATCGCGGGTGCGGAATCAGCTGAGGCAGTGAGGTCTTTAAAAGTTCAGGGTTGGGTTCATTTCAACCCCGTTTTTCTTCCATTGGAGTCGATGAGGAGCAGCTTTGAGGTGCCATTTTCGTCACTTGTCATGAGGTAAGTAATTTATGCTATTTAAATACAGATTTAGACTTAGAAAATTGAGGTTTTGTTGGGAAACCTAGAAATTTTATTCTTGGAATTTACCACGATATTGAGTATGGAATTTAGTAAAAATTATATATATTTGAGTTCCTAAGGTCATGGGTAATCTTTATCTTCGAAAAATTTCGGATTCCGAGCATGTGGGCCCGAGGACGTTTTGGTAAACTTTTCGATCGGAGTTAGGAATTGCTATAAATTAGATTGTAATGAATATTTGAGCATATATTAATGGATTTGCGGAACAATTGGCTAGTTTTGGAGCGTGGTGCATCAAGTAGAGTCTTTGAAAGGGCGTGGAATGACGGATATGGATCTTCGGAGCGAGGTGAGTCTCCTTTCTAACCTTGTAAGAGGGAATTGTCCCCATAGGAGAAATAGTTGATTATGTGCTCCTATTTGTGTGGGGCTACGTATGCATGAGGCGACGAGAGTCCGTGCGTAGCTACTATTATGCTATTATCCGGGTAGTTAGGACCCAAAAGCATGTTATATTTAGATTATTTATGAACCCATTGATAGCTTGAATTTCTTATATCACCTTGGATTAGTAAATGAATTTAAAAAGAGATTAAACAACATTTTTTCCCGAATTGTTAAAAAGAGAAATTGTCTTATTTGGATAAATATTCCCGATAAGTTCCTAATTGACTGATTGAGCATGTATCTCTATGTGTACCTGCGTCGCATGCATGATTCGAGAGTAGGGTATCTGTTTATTTATGGAACGGGCCGAACACCTTGACAGATTAAATAGATGCATCTATGGTTCGGGCCGTTCGACCCTCGGCAGTGCACAATTTACATTTCTGTTGGATCGGGCTGTCGCCTAGGTGTGATTTTCGCATGTTATTTGTCGCTTGAGAACTTTAAACGTGAAATTTGCCCTTCGTGGCTGGATATAAATTGATAAGATAATAAAGAGTAAACCTTGAAAATCATTGATTATTTGTTGAAGGTGTTTACCTATTTTTTCCGGCTTCGTGAATTAGAAATGCTTTATAAATCCATGATTTCCTCACATTGTTAGTATATTGTCAATTGACCTCTAGTAAGTGTCGAAGTTGACCATCTCGTCTCTACTTCTTCAAGATTAGGTGGGATACTCATTGAGTACACGTTGTATACGTACTCATACTACACTTCTGTGCATTTTTATTGCACAGGTATATGTATCTCTAGCAGCCTACTGGGCATGGCAGCACAGATGTTTCTGGGACTAGGTGAGTTGCATTATTCGAGGCGACCCGTAGCTAGTACAATCCCTTTCAGTGTAATGTACCTATTTCTTGTCCACCATATTTCGGACGGATGTTGTATTTTATTTCCTTGTCTGTAGATTCTCATGCACTTGTGACACCGGGTTCTGGGAGGATTTTGGATTATTTAGTATTAAGTCTTTTACCGACTTTATGTTCATTTTTTTGAATTTTTTATTATTTGATATTTAACGTATAAGAAAAATAATTTCCGCAAATACAAAAACTGGAATCTAATTATACATTCTTGGTTGGCTTGCTTGACGGTGGTGTCCGGCGCCACCATGACCCTTAGTGGATTTTGAGTCGTGACAACATGGTATCAGTGTACTAGGTTCCTAGGGTCTCACGAGTCATGAGCAAATCTAGTAGAGTCTCGCGGATCGGTACAAAAACGTCTGTACTTATCCTCGGGAGGCTGCAGGACTGTTAGGAGTACTTCCCTTCTTGATTCCTTATCGTGCGATTTGATTCCTGTGAGGCTTATGCCTTTTTTTCTTCCTACTCAATCTTATGCGACGCGAAGCACCCGTTATAAATCGATAATTGAAGAACCATAATAGTACTACGGATGTGATACAGGATGTTTCTCCCGGTGTAGTTTACTTGATTATTATCGTCACCTTATGGAAGGATATTCTAATGTTTCAGCTCAATAATAGTACTTTTGAAAGCTCTAATGTTAGGCATAAGTTGCCATGATGCTTATGAAAGAATGTTGCGCAGTAATGATATGATGGTAGGATGATTGCCTACGTGTCGGGGCAATAAATAACTTGAAGGAAAGTTTACTCAATACATAATCAAGGGATTCGGTATTTTATTCCCGGGAGGGAAAGGCAATCGAACTAAGGATGGTCAGATATGGACTGATGGAAGTAATGCGGCTTGGTAATTGCAAGCGTGGTGGAGTTTTCTCCTATGATGGGGTAATGTTGTCCTAGTTGAACGCATTAAGTTTTCGGTGTTATGATCTTCTGCAATTCGCCTTTGGGGCAGGACATCGGGAAACAGTATCAGTGATGCAGCTATCAGATATTGCAGGGTGCGGTGGTTTTGGATTGAATCAGTATTTCAAATATGGAGGTTCGAGAAAGATGACATTCGGAAAGGTTTGGAGTTAGTAGCAAATTGTGGATTCAAGTGCTATGAAGATAAATTTTATTAAGGCCGCAACTGAACAACAAAAGATGAGAAGGACATATGGGAAGTATCAGGCGGAGCTTTAAACTTCTAAAGGTTCAGGCTTAGGGGGCGCAGGCCGAGCAGTTGATTAACAAAGTGAGTTTGCCCAAAGTGGGAGCGCAGCGGAGCTGCGTAGGGGCTTGATAATGAGATGACTATGCACCTTAAGGGAGTCTGGAATGATTTGATAATATTAGTACTTGGTTATTGGGGTCTACGGATCTAATTTGAAGTAGGTATCCTTGTGCGGCCGGAGATTTAATATAATGGAAAGGATTCGCTTAAATGAAGAAGGATGTAGCATGATTTGAATTGAAGGGATGTTGTCGCGCACTTAAATGATGTCCACAAGGGGTAAATGGACTTGTGCAGCTAGAGAGTGAGCTCAGACTCAGGAAGGGTCATTGACGTCGAAGTGATTATACCACCGTGCAGCGGATTTGGAAGATGCCGGGGAAAGCTTTCTATAGGTGGGTTACCCAAGTGAGCAGGTTAGTAGTCGCGTGGTTGGCAAGGCTCCTGCGAAGAATTCTATCAGTTATATAGTAAAGGGATCGGTTGTGAAAATATGATTGATGAGTCAGAATATAAAAAGGGGTTTTACAGAAAGATTTCAAGAACTTTGGCGGTTGATTGTGCAAGGTTATGTCAATAAGAGATAAAGAGGACGGGTGAGTTTCTGGTTTGTGAACCAATGACTTCATGCTAAGTGGGAAAGTCCCACCACATATGATTGGGTTGCATGGTTAACGACTTGCGATATTTTTGGCAATTAGCATATCGATGGGCTATTTCAGCTACGGGAAAGGGGCATAAGTGGTAATTTAAGTAAAGAAAGTATTAAAGGTGCGCTATCGTTGGCCCTATTGGCCCATGTTCAAACTTGGGGAAAGATTCAGGATTTTGCCTTGTATAGATGCGGGTTCCCAGGGAAGTGATTCGGCGGGTTCTTCGCTAAGAGGGTATTCATGTGATGGAAGACTCATGGAGTTGATTATATTCGGGGCCAAGTCAGAGCGGGTGGCTCTCAGCAACGGCCCTAGTGGATTCAAAGAGGTCAAGTATGGTGTCTAATGGTTTCGAGCCTATAGGTACGGTTAAGAACCAAGCTTGGTGGCAGTCTATGAGAAGAGGCACATAATGTTCTATGATGTTTTGACTTGCAATGTGGAGAATGGGAGGTACGAAATGGTTCACGGGATTTGAGATAGCATGGTCTCATGATTCAAGGCCACTCGAGATGAGTGTAGATGGAGTATGTTAAATGTTAGATGGAGTTAGTATTATCTCTAAGGCAATCCTAGATAAATTGGAAAAAGGTAGATTGGTTAGCCATAATTTAGTTGGCATGTTGGTGGTAGAGATCAACTCTTTCTACGTGATTAAGTTATACAAGAGATCTATGGCGGTGCGTATGAGGCTTGTCAGCTGCCGTAATTGATATTATTTTGAAGCATTCTACTGTTATGGCTTATTATGTGGAAACAGATTCCGGAAGGGCTATGGTGGCTTAGACCACTACTTAGAGATTTTCATATTCTACGGTTATGAGAATTCACCTATGTGATTCTATGGATCTCCTGAAGTGAGTTAAGTGAAAAGTTTTCATATGATGAAGTGTTAACCTATTAGTGGTTCCGGAGTCATAATGAAAAACATGTTTTATCGTATATCGGCATGTTGGGTGCAGTGAGTAGTATGGAATTTGAAGTAAAGACCAAAGTTGCAGCTCGGTGTTGACAAGGATGTCACGAGCTCGAACGAGCAGGAAAGGAGTTTTTGATGATTAAACTAAGTTGGTACTGTCTTTAGCGTCACCCGAGATTGGTGTTTTGTGAAAAAGGGCTTGTATCATGGTTAATGATCCTTGATCGCTTTTCGGCGTTAGTGCGGCCGGTGGTTTGAAGGTAAGGCCCAGTTATTTGTTATGATAGGTTGTGGGAGTGTGCCCCACAAGAAGATTGTATAAATGTGGCACGTAGTCACTTGATTGATTAAAGATTTAAACCAAGTATGAAGGTTAGTGATAATGTCGTTAAATTGAGAATATATGCCTGGAGGGCACTCAGTTACTGGGTTGTGGACTTTGGGTGAGTACTCCGATTATGACGGTTGTTCTTGTGTGTTATGAGAAGAGGGAAATTAGTATGGACCTTTGAAAGGTTATTGTCTTAGTTTGATGTGATCAGGATCGACTTGAGGTCGGTGGATGGATTTAAATGTGAATGTGGGCTCTAGGTCAGGCTAGTTGTGTTCATGTCAGTAGTGCGCTCCTTATGGAGTAGTTAGGGTGTTATTTTGTTTTCAGATATTTCATGTAGTGATACGTTGCGCCGTGTGAGTTATGAGATGGCTTGAGAAATTATTTATGTGTTGAGGATCCGCGTGGAAATGACGTATTATGAGCAAAATCGCTCTTGAGATTCAAATTGTATATCGCACCTCAGTTGTGCTTGCATTTTGTAGCTTATAGCGCTATATGTCCCCTCAGGGATGGTATTATGCACTTAGCGTGCTTGTGACCAAATTCGATATCTTGTTGTAATGAGCAATTTAGCTAGATGTATATCTCCTTATGTGAGTTCTATGGTGGATCGGTTGGCACGCCGCCATGGATATGTTATTTTGATCGGGCGGCACGCCGCCATAGTTATGTTGTTTGGATCGGGTTGCGCGCCGCAATAGCGTGATATTCAGTACAGTTCCCCATATCTATTTATTGTATTATGTTTCCTATTTTCTGAAGGAAGCTCATATTAGTTGTGCGCCCGCGTCGCATGTATGATTCGCGAGCGGGGTAATTAAAAATTCCTTTCAGAGTTCATTTTCCTTTTTGTATCGCATTCTAATTGGTAGCCTATTGGCATATTGTGGCATCATACGAGACTTTTGGTCATGTTGGGATGGCTTATTGCCTGAGCAGTTCATACTGGGTGAGACGAGGTTGTTGGATTTAGGATCAGTGCAATCTGATTACGTGAAATATATTAAGGAGCATATATCATTATTTGGTTCAGAATGTGGTAATGTTTCTTGTCAGAAGTATAGGCTCAATGATTGGTTGGCTCGGCAGTTGATTATGAATTTCTGCACATCTCTTCCGTCGTGGTGTTATTGTAAGAATTAGAGCAAGACCTATGTAGGTCATGAGGTGCAATGGGAGACTCAGATTCGTGGAATTTCGATTAATCGATCAGAAAAAGTTATTGTGGTCCTATGAGTAAAGTGGTGCAAGTTGTGAATTCAGCAAAGTTATGCAGTCACGTCTAGGTACAGCGTGTAGTTATTGATATGATGAGCGCATGTTGGAAACAAGCCTACCATTGAGTTCCGAATGTTGGAATTAGACGTTAAGGCGTATCCGCTTGAATAAAAGAGAATATCATCAGAATTGATCGAGCTAATGTGCTCAACTGAGTTGTGGTAGCACGGGAAAGTGCATGAGAAGTTAAACAACGATTGCTGACCACTCCGGTGTAGTTCTCAGCACATTTAACGACAAACGTATATTTAAGTGGGAGAGAACGTAACAACCCGACCGGTCATTTTGAGTTCTAGTGATAAAGCCTTATCAGCAAGCAACTCCATATTAGCAAAGGCCTCAACAAGGCCATCCAAGTCTTGATGAACTTTTGTACAAGTACATTAAGGTTACTGATGAAAAAATGGAAAGCCAAAATTCAGCTCTAAAAAATCTCGAAATTCAGTTAAGCCAATTGGCAACTCTTGTGTCTGAAAAGATTCAAGGTCCTTTACCGAGAAATACAGAGAAAAATTCAAAAAAATACCTTAAGGCCATTGCCTTACAGTCAGGTACGACTCTTGATGATATGCAAACATACAAGAAAAGAATCAATCAGAATAACAGGTAGACATGGGCGAAAATGTTGACATACACTCTCAACCATCAGAAGAGAAAGAAGCCAAGAAAAAAGAAGAGAAAAATACTAAAAATTTGACTTCTTTCCCTGTTACAATTCCTTTCCCACAAAAGATGAAAAGAGAAAAGCTTGATAATCAATTTGCAAAGTTTTTGGAGATTTTAAAACAAATTCACATTAACATTCCTTTGATTGATGTTTTATTGCAAATGCCTTCATATGCCAAATTTCTAAAAGAAATTTTATCAATCAAAAGGAAATTGGAAGAAGTTTCTGTGGTAATGCTTACTGAAAAATGCAGTGCTATACTTCAAAATAAGCTACCACAAAAACTTGGTAACCCAGGTAGTTTGCCATTCCATGTACTCTCAGAGGAGTATACATTGAAAAAACACTTTGTGATTCTGGAGCTTCAATAAATTTGATGCCATTTTCTATTTTTTAAAAATTAGATCTTGGTGAAATGAAAGACACAAGTGTTTCACTTCAATTTGCTGATCAAAGTACTAAGAGACCAAAGGGAATAATTGAAAATATGCTTGTAAGAGTAGATAAATTTATTTTTCCTGTAGATTTCATAGTACTTGAAATGAAGGAGTGTCATGATGAACCAATTATTTTGGGTAGACCATTTCTTGCAACAGGCAGGGCAATCATAGATGTCCATCAAGGACAACTAATTTTAAGAGTTGATAAAGAAGGAGTTATTTTTTATATGCAAAAGATACTAAGATTCTGATAAGATGATACATCATCTTCATGCTTTTCAATTGACATGATTTATAATTTTATAGATGAATTCAAAGATGATCAATTAATTTCTGACTCAATGGAAAGATGTTTGGCCAAATCTGGCACCACACAGGATGAAGATCCGACTATCAAAAATGATGCAAAATTATTTGAAAAAGATTATGAGGAAGGGGACATGCAGTTAGAAGAAGTTCAGCCAAAAATTGAACTCAAAACTCTCCCTTCTCATTTGAAATATGTCTATCTTGAGCATGAGTTATTTCCGGTAATTATTTTATCTTCTCTAACTACAGAATAGGAAGAAAGATTGATTGGAGTATTAAAAGCACACAAATGAGCCTTGGAATGGACTGTAGAAGATATCAAAGGGACTAATCCAGCAATTTGTATGCACAGAATCCTCATAGAGGATAGCTACTAACCAATAGTCCAACCCCAAAGTAGATTAAACCCAAGAATGCAGGAAGTTGTAAAAAAGGAGATTATAAAGCTTCTGGCAGCAGGTATTATTTACCCTATTTCAGACAGCCCTTGGGTAAGTCTTGTTCAGGTAGTACCATAAAAGGGAGGTATGACAGTGATAAAAAATAAAAATAATGAACTAATACATACCAGGACTGTCACAGGATAGAGAGTCTGTATAGATTATAGACGTCTTAATGATGCCACTAGAAAAGATCACTTTCCTTTGCCATTTATTGATCAAATGTTAGAAAGAATTGCAGGATATGGGTTTTATTGTTATCTTGATGGCTATTCAGGGAATAACCAAATACCAATCGCACCAGAAGATCAAGATAAGACAACTTTCACATGTCCTCATGGAACATATGCATATAGGAGAATGCCATTTGGTTTGTGCAACGCTCCTGCTACATTTTAGCGTTGCATGTCAGCAATTTTTCTGACATGACTGAAAAATTTCTTGAAATTTACATTGATGATTTTACACTCTTCGGCAAGGGTTTTGAGGATTGTCTTCACCATTTAACCTTAGTTCTTAAGAGATGTGAATAGAAAAACTTAATTCTTAATTGGGAAAAATATCATTTTACGGTTACTGAGGGAATTGTTTTAGGACATAAAATCAGTTCTAAAGGGATAGAAGTTGATAAGGCTAAAATTAATCTTATAGAAGGATTACCCCCTCCCACAACTATTAAAGGCATTAGAAGCTTTCTAGGTCATGCAGGTTTTTACAGACGTTTCATAAAAGATTTTTCAAAGATGTAAAAACCACTGACTAACCTTTTAATGAAAGATGTTATATTTGAATTTTCAGGTGATTGTACGGAAGCCTTTGACACCCTTAAATAAAAATTATCTACTACCCCTATAGTTGTGTCCCCTGATTGGAACCAACCTTTTGAGGTCATGTATGATGCTAGTGATACAGCAGTTGGAGTTGTTTTAGGCCAGAGAAAAGATAAGATTTTTCATCCAATTTACTATGCCAGTAGGACAATGAATGAGCCTCAACTAAATTATGCCACGACTGAAAATGAACTACTAGCAGTGGTATTTGCATTTGATAAGTTTCGTTCCTATCTGATAGGAACCAAGGTTACTGTTTTTTACTGATCATGCAGCTCTAAAATACCTCTTAGAAAAAAAAGATGCACGACCTAGATTGTTAAGATGGATTTTACTTCTCCAAGAATTTGAGCTCGAAATAAAAGATAAAAAGGGAACAGAGAATTAGGTACCTGAGCATTTGTCTAGATTAGAGAACCCCCCCACTTGAGTTATATGATATAAAAGAAGAGTTTCCCGATGAATATATTTTTTCTATCAACTCAGTTGTGACTCAACCACCCTGGTTTGCAGATATTGCAAATTTCTTAGTTGGAAAATGGACACCCCAAAATCTCACTTACCAACAGAGGAAAAAGTTGATATCTGATACTAAATATTATTTTTGAATAATCCTTACTTGTTTAAAATTTGTGCAGATAATATTATCAGAAGATGTGTACCAGAAGAAGAAATGACCAAAATTTTGTATCATTGCCACGATGGAGCAGTTGAAGGACATTATGCAGCAAATCGAACTGCCTTTAAAGTTCTAGAGGTTGGATTTTAGGGTTTAGACTTTTTAAGGACGCTCGTGCCTTTGCACAGTGTGACAGGTGTCAAAGAATATGTAATATCACTAATAGAGATGAGATACCATTGCAATCAATACAGGTATGTAAAATATTTGATGTTTGGGAATAGATTTCATGGGTCCTTTTCCTTCATCTCATTCCTTTGAATATATCCTTGTGGCTATGGATTATGTTTCAAGATGGGTTGAAGTCATCCCAACAAGGAAAAATGATGCTCAAACTGTGTGCAATTTTCTCAAGAAAAATATTTTTACCAGGTTTGGTACACCACGAATCATCATTAGTGACCAAGGATCTCATTTCATGAATAGACAATTTTTAGCATTATTATCAAAATATGGTGTGACTCACAAAACAGGAACACCATACCATGAGCAAACACAAGGGTAAGTTTAGCTTTCTAACCGTGAATTAAAAAGAATACTTGAAAAAACGATTGGAATCTCCAAAAAAGACTGGGCTTCAAAATTAGATGGCACATTGTGGGCATATCGAACGGCATTTAAAACGCCAATTGGTACGTCTCCATATCGATTAGTCTTTGGAAAAGCTTGTCATCTTCCAGTTGAATTAGAACACAATGTTTTTTAGGCGTTGAAAGCATTGAACTTTGAATTAACCTTTGCTGGTAAAAATAAATTTTCTCAGGTGAATGAATTGGAAGAACTCAGATTAGAAGCATGTGAAAATGCCAAAATTTTTAAAGAAAAAATAAAAAAATGGCACAACAATTTAATCCGACAGAAAACTTTTCAAATTGGAGATCATGTACTTCTATACAACAGTAGACTCAGGCTATAGCCAGAAAAATTAAAATCCAGGTGGACGGGTCCTTACAATGTTACATATGTTACTCCATACGGAGCAATTAAAGTTCAACAAACCAATGGAGGAGACAAATATAAGGTAAATGGTCACAGGTTAAAATTATATTTTAGAGGGCATTTTAAACAACAACCATCTATCACTTTGATAGATTGATGAAGTCTACAATTAATAAGTCGAGTTGACGACGTTAAACTCAGAACTATGGTTCCTTACCCATAGCCATTGAGGGAGAAGCAATGGAGCCTCATAAGTCCAACATAGATTTAAATATTTAAATGCTTAATCAATTGATCTGATTAATATCCAGGTTATTGTACAATCAGAACATCTCATGAAGGCCCTACAAAAACAGAGTCACCTATACAGGAGTAACTCCATGGTGATCAGTATGCCTAAGTAACTTGTTGGTTAACCATTTAATAATGTAATTCATATGTTGGCACATGTAATTTTCTAGTTTATATACAAACTAGACTTGTTATTTATACACAAAAGGTGTATGGCTGCAGTTTCTTTCAAGCTTTCTTGTGCAGTTGTAAATAAGTAAATGACAATCAAATATGCAATGCAACACATAAACCAGTACTCTCCAGTACCCGGTGCAGTGTGCAGTTCGTTCCATTTATTTAATGTAGACGATGCTCACTTGGGGTATGCAGACTCCGGGAGGGACCCCTTACGGCCCAAGCGCAATATCAAGCCATCTCGTGGCATCCATTAGGCCCTAAGCCTCAATCAATATCAATATAATACTGTTGCGGCGCGCAGCCCGATCCTACACTCAGTCCAGAATCACATAAACCACTCGGGCACAATAGCATGTAAAATACTCAGCCCAAACTTCATTAGAAATATTATTTAAGTTACAAGTTTTGAAAAAAAATGGCTGAGTTTGCAAAAGAGTATTAAATACTAGGACTGAGTTCAATTATCTGTAAATATGGTAAGAAACCAGTAAAAATAATCCCTGAAGGATTCAAGCAGTTTGCACGAAGCCAATTATGATAATTAATACATTTTTATAAGGATATCAACTAAGATTCAATTAATTAGGTAGTAATTTTATTAAGCGGGGCGGACCAAGTCACGATTACCGATGGTGCTCTACCCCATGCCCGTTATCCAGTGTGCAAGTCACCTCAACATAGCACAACAATGTGCGAATTTGGGGTTTCAAACCCTCCGAACATCATTTACATCTATTACTCACCTTGAACCGGCTATTTCTTTAACTCGCGATGCCTTTGCACGTCAAATTGACCTCCACGTGCGTCGAATCTATCCAAAATCAGAACGAATGCGTCACATTATTCTATAGGAACAACACCCAATCGAAAATAACCGAAAAATATCAAAATTCCAAAATTTGGAAAAACCCGAGCCTCGGACCGCATCTCCAAACTCAGAAATTCTTACACCAACGGGTTCCTTATCTCGCCCCGAGTCTATACATATAAAGAATACCAAAATCGGAGTCCAAATGACCCCTCAAATTCTAATTTAAAAATCTTAAAATCCAAGCCCTAGTTTCTTCCAATTTGGCTAAATTATCAAGAATTTCAAGGATAATTCCACAATATAATCATGTTTTTAACTCATAAAACTTACCTCCACTCAATATCCTTTGAATCCCTCTTCAAATGCTCCCAAGTAGCTCTCAAAATGCTCAAAAATGGAGGAAAATGGGTTTGGGTTCGCGGATGAAATATTTTTAACATTCTGCCCGGACCACTGTAGACAACCCTATGCGATTGCAGCCTACCCATTGCGATCGCATAGCACAAAATTTACAGCTTGAAATTTAACCCTATGCGATTGCGGATATGCCCATGCGATCGCAATGCACAAGGTCCTTAGCCTATGCGATCGCACACCAACTCCTGCAATCGCATTGAACAAATTTCTACTAAAAATCCCGGATCAACTTTACACTGTGCGATTGCATGCCCCCCTATGCGATCGCATTGAAAAACCAAACAGCCCCTCAAAATCCTTCTATGCGATCGCATAGAGCAAAATCCTGCAGCACTGACCTGCAAATTTTCTGCAACAACCTAAGTCCCAAAAACCTCCTGTTAGCCATCCGAATTCACCCCGAGGCCCCCGGGACCTCAACAAAAAATACCAACACCTCCTAAAACATCATACAAACTTGTTCCAATCATCAAAATGCCTCAAACAATGCCAAAACCATCCAATTATATCGAATTCAACCCTAAGTTCTTCCAAAACATTCAAAACACGTATTCGATCAAAAACCCAACCATAACACCTCCAAATACCCTGAAATGTTGCACACACATCCAAAATCACCTAACGAAGCTACTGAAACTCTCGGAATTCCATTCCGACCCTCGGATCAAATTCTCACCTATCAACCGGAATTCGCCAAAATACTAACTTCGCCCATTCAAGCCTATTTCTACACCGGACCTTCAAAATCAATTCCAATCACACTCCTAAGTCACAAATCATTCCCCGAAACTAACTGAATCACCGGAAATCACATCCGAGCCCTCTAACACATAAGTCAACATTCGGTTGACTTTTCCAAACTAAGCCTTCCTTAAAGAGACTAAGTGTCTAATTTCCTTCTAAAATAAATCAAAATCAACTTGTACACACCCAACACTGATAATGAAGCATAAAGGAGCCGAAAATGGGGGAAATGGGGTGGTAACGCACGTGAAGACGGGTCGAATGGTCACATCCTCCCCAACTTAAATAGACGTTCGTCCTCAAGCAAGTCAAGAAACATACCTGAAGCCTCAAATAGGTGTGGATATATGCTCCGCATCTCCCGCTCGGTCTCCTTGGTAGCCTCCTTCACGGGCTGACCTCTCCACTGCACTTTCACCGAAGCAACATCCTTTGACCTCAACTTCCGAACCTGACGATCCAATATGGCTGCTGGCTCTACATCATAAGTCAAGTCACCTTCCAGCTGAACTGTACTGAAATCCAGAACATGGGACGGGTCCCCAATGTACTTCCGGAGCATAGAAACATGAAAAACTGGATGCACGCCCAACAAGCTGGTTTGCAAGGCAAACTCATAAGCCACCTCCCCAATCCTCCTAAGTACCTCAAACGGCCCAATGAACCGCGGACTTAATTTTCCTTTCTTTCCGAATATCATAACACCCTTTGTGGGTGAAACCTTCAGCAAGACCTTCTCACCAATCATATAGGACACATCTCTGACCTTCCTGTCCGCATAACTCTTCTGCCTCGACTGCGTTCTACGGATTCTCTCCTGAATCACCTTCACCTTCTCCAATGCATCCTGAACCAAATCTGTTCCCAATAATCTAGCCTCTCCGGGCTCGAACCAACCAACTGTAGATCTACACCGTCTCCCATACAAAGCCTCATACGGTGCCATCTGGATGTTGGACTGATAGTTATTGTAGACAAACCTTGGAAGAGGTAGAAACTGATCCTATGACCCTCCGAAATCAATAACACAGGCACGTAACATATCCTCCAATACCAGAATGGTGCGCTCGGACTGCCCGTCCATCTGAGGATGAAAAGTTATACTCAACTGCACCCGAGTGCCTAACTCTCGCTGATCCGACTTCCAAAACTGGGAAGTAAAATGAGTGCCCCGATCTGATATGATCGAAACTAGGAACCATGCAACCGAACAATCTCCCGAATATATAACTCTGCCAGCCGCTCTGAAGAATAAGTAGTACAAACTGGAATGAAGTGTGCAGACTTGGTTAGCTTGTCTACAATCACCCAGATAGGATCAAATAGCTTCAAAGTCCGTGGGAGTCCGGTAACAAAATCCATAGTGATCCTCTCCCACTTCCACTCAGGAATAACTATCTGCTGATGCAAGCCACCCGGTCTCTGATGCTCATATTTCACCTGTTGACAATTAAGACACCGAGCTACAAACTCCACAATATCTTTCTTTATCCTCCACCACCAATAGTGTTGTCTAAGATCCTGATACATCTTTGCGGCACCCGGATGAATGGAATACCGCGAACTATGGGCCTCCTCCAATATTATCTCCCAAATCCCATCCATATTGGGCACGCAAATCCGGCCCTGCATTCTCAACAAACCATCATCCCCAATGGTCACGTCTCGAGCATCATTGTGCTAAACTTTGTCCTTAAGGGCAAGCAAATGCGGATCATCATACTGGCACCCCCTGATGTGGTCATATAAAGAAGATCGAGAAACCACGCAAGCCAACACCCGACTGGGCTCAGAAATATTTAATCTCACAAATCGATAAGCCAAGGCCTGAACATCAACTACAAATGGCCTCTCCTCAACTGGAATGCACGACAAGCTCCCCATACTCACCGCCTTTTGGTTCAAAGCATCGGCCACTACATTGGCCTTCCCCGGGTGATACAGAATAGTGATGTCATAATCCTTCTGTAACTCTAGCCACCTCCGCTGCCTCAAATTAAGGTCCTTTTGCTTGAACAAATACCGAAGACTGCGATGATCGGTGAATACCTCGCAAGATACACCATACAAATAATGCCTCCAAATCATCAATGCATGAACTATAGCAGCCAACTCCAGATCATGGATAGGGTAGTTCTTCTCGTGGGGCTTCAACTGACGAGAAGCATAAGAAATAACTCTACCCTCCTGCATCAATACACATCCAATCCCAACTCTCTAAGCATTAGAAAATACGGTATAGGAACTTGAAATTGATGGCAAAACCAACACTGGAGCAGTGGTCAAAGCTGTCTTGAGCTTTTGAAAGCGCTCCACGCACTCGTCCAACCATATAAATGAAGCACCCTTCTGAGTCAACTTAGTCAAGGTCGATGCGATAGATGAAAAACCATGAACAAATCGGCGAAGATAACCAGCCAAACATAGGAAACTACAAATCTCTATGGCTGAGGAAGGTCTAGGGCAACTCTGCACTGCCTCTATCTTCTTCGGGTCAACCTGAATACCCTCGCTGGACACTACATATCCCAAGAAAGCCACCAAACTGAGCCATAACTCACACTTGGAGAACTTTTCGTAAAGCCTCTTCTCCCTCAATCTCTCCAATACAACTCGTAAATGTTGTGCGTGCTCCTCCTAACTGCGCGAGTACACCAGAATGTCATCAATGAACACTAAGACAAATAAATCCAGATAAGGCCGAAATACACCATTCATTAGATGCATGAACGTTGCTGGGGCATTGGTCAGCCCGAAAGACATGACAAGAAACTCATAGTGACCATATCTAGTCCTGAAAGCAGTCTTATGAATATCTGAATTCCTGATCTTCAGCTGGTGATAACCCGAACGGAGTTCAATCATGGAAAACACCCTTGCTCCTTGCAGCTGGTCAAACAAATCATCAATACAAGGCAAGGGATACTTGTTCTTCACTGTTACTTTGTTCAATTCTCATTGTGCCATTCTTCTTCTTTACAAACAGAACTGGCGCACTACAAGGTAACACACTAGGTCGAATGAATCCCTTATCCAGGAGCTCCTGAAGCTGCTCTTTCAATTCCTTCATCTCAGCTGGTGAAATACGATATGGCGGAATAGAAATGGGTTGAGTGCCCGACAATAGATTAATTCCAAAATCAATATCCCTGTCCGGTGGCATGCCCAACGGGTCTGCAGGAAATACATCGGAAAAACCGCTCACAACTGGAACAGAATCAATGCTAGGAGTCTCAGCTCCAACATCCCTCACAAACGCCAAATAAGAAAGACAACCCTTCCCAACCATACGTTGGGCCTTTAAGAATGAAATAACTCTACTCGGGACATATTCAGTCATACCACGCCCCCTGGCATGGTATGACTGAATATGTCCCGAGTAGAGTTTGCACGTCCCGATCCGCGGAACACCCGGCATAGCCAAAGTGAATAGCATGACACAGAGATAACCAGTCCATGCCCCTAATGACATCAAAATCCACCATACTCAATAGAAATAGATCGACTCGGGTCTCTAGAGCACCAATAGTCACCAAACATGATCGGTATATATGGTCTACAACAATAGTATCGCCCACTGGGGTAGATACGTAAACAGGTAAAGCAAGACACCCTCGGGATATATCGAAATAATGAGCAAAATATGAAGACACATATGAATAGGTGGAACTGGGATCAAATAATACTGAGGCGTCTCTGTGGCAGACTGAAACAATACCTGTAATGACAGCGTCTGAGGCAATGGTACCTACCCTGCCTGGCATAGCAAAGAAACGAGTCTGGCCACCGCCTGATCGATCTCCACCTCTGCGACGACCCCTGGCTTCCTGATCTCCACCCCTAGCTGACTGGGCAGGTGGTAAAGCAAATGGAGTAGAAGTCGAGGGTTGACCCCTCTACTGATGCTGTCTGCCACGAATTCGAGGGCACTGCCTCCTTAAGTGACCAAACTCTCTGCACTTATAATGGCTGCCCGGTGCTAGAGATGGCAACTGAAGGGAACCCCTCGCACCGTAGTGACTAGAAGATGCACTCGGTGCAGAAGAACCCTGAACTTATGGGGCATGCGATGAACTCTGAGCTGGGAGAGTGCTGAGTGAAGATTGACCCTACTGGGACCTATGATGACCACGGCCCGAAGATCCCCCACGATACTCTAAACGGGCCGACTGAGCAGGCCTGAATGAACGACCTCTACCCTGCTGGAACCGGCCCCTCGAAGGAGCGCCACTGTAACTGCTCGATCCACGAGGCCTTTTGGCCTCGTTCTCCTCTCGCTCTTTACAGCGAACTAACTTGATCTCACGAACTATATACACCACCTCCTTAAATGTAGCACCCAGTAATCTCTCTCTAGTCATAAAAATACGAAGGTGGTAGTTGAGGCCATCCACAAATCTCCTAATCCTCTCACGGTCTGACGGAACAATCCAAGTAGCATGACAGGCCAAACTGTGAAAACCTCATCTCGTATTGAGTCACTGTCATATCCACCTGTGTCAACCACTCAAACTGCCTACGCAGCTCCTCCCAACAGAACTGAGGTACATACTTCTCCAAAAAAAGAGCGGAGAACTGCTGCCAAGTTAGAGGTGCTGCACCGGCAGGCCTACGCCTCTCAAAATCCTCCCACCAAGTAAAAGCAGCTCCTGTGAACTGAAAGGTAGTAAATGCCACACCACTCGACTTAAGAATCCTTGTCGTACGGAGCATACGCTGACACTTGTCAAGAAAACCCTGGGCATCCTTGCCCTTAGCACCACTGAATGTTGGAGGCTGGAGCCTACCAAATCTCTCAAGATGATGCTGCTCATCGTCTGGCATATCTAGAACCACGTAGTCCTGAACTGGTGCAACCGGTTGAGTGGGAGGCACTTCTGGCGTCGAAAATCCCTGCACTACCTGCTCAGGTGTGCGAGCAACGGGGGTCTGATTGCCTTCCCTGGCCTGTAAAGTAGCTGTTGCAGTGGTGGCTAAAACTACCTGAGCCAGGCCAGTGCAAACTGAAAAGATATGTGGCAAAGTCTCCTGAAGACCCAGAATCACGATAGGCACAGCTGGTGCCTGAACAGGCGCTGCTGGAATATCCATAGCTGGAGCCTGATCCTGAGCTGGGGCAACTGGTGGATCAGCAGGTGCTTCCCCAGCTGCTCTTCCTATGCCACAACCATGACCACGACCGCGCCCACGGCCTCTGGTGGCCTCAGTGAGTGGTACTAGTGGTAGTCTGTCTCGTCCGGTAGTTTGTGTCCTTACCATCTGTGAGAGAATAGAATAATATAAGTTTAGTTCTCATTTCAACAAAGTCGCACGATAAGAATTTCAAGAATGTGAGTTTTTTCCTAAAGGTTCTGCAACCTCTCGAGGATAAATATAGACGTCTCCTTACCGATCCGCGAGACTCTAGTAAACAGGCTCATGACTCGCGAGACCAAGTAACCTAGGCTCTGATACCAACTTGTCACGACCCCAACCCCGGTCGTGATGGCGCCCAATACACTGCTAGGCAAGCCCGACCAATTCCATAACCTTAACTATTTATGTAACTCATGAATTACTTAACATGGATGAATTACTAAATCACAATACTGAATATCTGAAATAAAGTTAAAACATGTGGAAAACCAAAGTAGAAGTACCACTACACAGCCCGAAGAATCCGATGTCACAAGTTTGAACCTCTAATATACTAGTGTCAACCTACTACATAATATTCTGAAGAAATGCGAAATATATTAAATAGGATAGATGGGAAGATCCGGACTGAGACGTCAGGCAGCTAACTTGATACTCCCGGATATGATGCTCGATAGAGAAAGTCTCACTCAGCGTCAGTGGGTGTACCTGAATCTGCACACAAGGTGTAGGGAGTAAAGTGAGTACTTCCAACTCAGTGAGTAATAAACATAAATAAAGGCTGAGAATAAGAAATCCTGAATAGGCACAAAGTAATTATATAAATATAGAAACTTGAACCCAGCAGTACAATTCAGTAAATCAATGAAAACGCTCAAGGATATACCACAACAGATAAATAAGTAAATGACAATCAAATATGCAATGCAACACATAAACTGGTACTCTCCAGTACCCACTGCGGCGTGCAGCCCGCTCCATTTATTTAACATCGACGGCGCTCACTGGGGTGTGCAAACTCCGGGAGGGGCCCCTTACGGCCCAAGCGCAATATCAAGCCATCTTGTGACAACCATTAGGCCCTAAGCCTCATACAATATCAATATAATACTGTTGCGGCGCGCAGCCCGATCCTACACTCATTCCAAAATCACATAAGCCCCTCGGGCACAATAGCATGTAAAATATTTAGCCTAAACTTTATTTGAGAAAATGTGGCTGAGTTTGCAAAACAGTATAAAATACTAGGACTGAGTTCAATTATCTGTAAATATGGTAAGAAACCAGTAAAAATAATCCCTGAAGGATTCAAGCAGTTGGCACGAAGCCCAATTATGATAATTAATCCATTTTTATAAGGATATCAACTAATCTTCAATCAATTAAGTAGTAATTTTATTAAGCGGGGTGGACCAAGTCACGATCCCCGATGGTACTCTACCCCACGCCCGTTATCCGGCATTCAAGTCACCTCAACCAAGCACTACAATGTGCAAATTCGTGGTTTCAAACCCTCAGAACATCATTTACATCTATTACTCACCTTGAACCAGCAATTTCTTTAACTCGCGATTCCTTTGCCCCTCGAATTGGCCTTCACGTGCGTCAAATCTATACAAAATCAGAACGAATGCGTCACATTATGCTATATGAACAATACCCAATCGAAAATAAATGAAAAACATCAAAATTCCAAAAATTGGCAAAACCCGAGACCCGGGACTGCATCTCGAAACTCAGAAATTCTTACACCAACGGGTTCCTTATCTCGCCTCGAGTCTATACATATAAAGAACACCAAAATCGAAGTCCAAATGACCCCTCAAATTCCCATTGAAAAATCTTAAAATCCAAGCCCTAGTTTCTTCCAATTTGGATAAATTCTCAAGAATTTCAAGGATAATTCCACAATATAATCGTGTTTTTAACTCATAAAACTTACCTCTAGTCAATATCCTTTGAATCCCTCTTCAAATGCTCCCAAGTAGCTCTCAAAATGCTCAAAAATGGAGGAAAATGGGTTTGGGTTCGCGGATGAAATATTTTTAACATTCTGCCCGGACCACTGTAGCCAACCCTATGCAATCGCAACCAACCCATTGCGATCGCAGAGCACAAAATTTTCCGCTTGAAATTTAACCCTATGTGATTACTGATATGCTCATGCGATCTCAATGCACAAGGTCCTTAGCCTATGCGATCGCATACCAAATCCTACGATCGCATTGACCAAATTTCTACTAAAAATCCCGGATCAACTTTATACTGTGCGATCGCATTTCCCCCTATGCGATCACATTGAAAAACCAAACAACCCCTCAAAATTCTTCTATGCGATCGCATAGAGCAAAATCCTGCAGCACTGACCTGCAAATTTTCTGCAATAACCTAAGTCCCAAAAACCTCCCGTTAGACATCCGAATTTACCCCGAGGCCCCCGAGACCTCAACCAAAAATACCAACACCTCATAAAACATCATACAAACTTGTTCCAATCATCAAAACGCCTCAAACAATGCCAAAACCATCCAATTACATCGAATTCAATCCTAAGTTCTTCTAAAACTTCCAAAACACGCATTCGATAAAAAACCCAACCAAAACACATCCGAATAACCTGAAATTTTGCACACACATCCCAAATAACCTAACAAAGCTACTGTAACTCTCGGAATTTCATTCCGACCCTCGGATCAAATTCTCACCTATCAATCGGAATTCGACAAAATATTAACTTCGCCTATTCAAGCCTAATTCTAGACCGGACCTCCAAAATCCATTCCGATCACACTCCTAAGTCACAAATCCTTCCCCGAAGCTAACCAATCATCGGAAATCACATCCGAGCCCTCTAATACATAAGTCAACATCCGATTGACTTTTCTAAACTAATCCTTCCTTAGAGAGACTAAGTGTCTCATTTCCTTCTAAAATCAATCAAAATCAACTCGTACACACCCAACACTGATAATGAAGCATAAAGGAGTAGAAAATGGGGGAAATGGGGCGGTAACGCACGTGACAACGGGTCGAGTCATCACATCCTCCCCAACTTAAATAGACGCTCATCCTTGAGCGAGTCATGAAACATACCTGAAGCCTCAAATAGGTGTGGATATCTGCTCCACATCTCGCACACGATCTCCCAGGTTGCCTCCTCCACGTGCCGGCCTCTCCACTGCACTTTCGCTGAAGCAACATCCTTTGACCTCAACTTCCGAACCTGACGATCCAATATGGCTGCTAGCTCTACATCATAAGTAAAGTCACCCTCCAACTAAACTGTACTGAAATCCAGAACATGGGACGGGTCCCCAATGTACTTCCGCAGCATAGAAACATGAAAATTGGATGCACGCTCGACAAGCTGGGTGGCAGGGAAAGCTCATAAGCCACCTCCCCAATCCTCCTAAGTACCTCAAACTGCCCAATGAACCGCGGACTCAATTTCCCTTTCTTTCCGAATCTCATAACACCCTTTGTGGGTGAAACCTTCAGCAAGACCTTCTCACCAATCATATAGGACACATCTCGGACCTTCCTATTCGCATAACTCTTCTGTCTCGACTGTGCAGTACGGAGTCTCTCCTGAATCGCCTTCACCTTCTCCAACGCATCCCAAACAAAATCTATTCCCAACTATCTAGCCTCGCCGGGCTCGAACCAACCAACTGGAGATCTACACCGTCTCCCAAAAAAAGCTTTATACGATGCCATATGGATGCTGGACTGATAGCTATTGTTGTAGGCAAACTCTACAAGAGATAGAAACTGATCCCATGACCTCCGAAATCAATAACTTAGGCGCGTAACATACCCTCCAATATCTGAATGGTGCGCTCGGACTGCCCGTCCGTCTGAGGGTGAAAAGTTGTACTCAACTACACATGAGTGCCCAACTCTCGCTGAATCGACTTCAAAACGGGAAGTAAACTGAGTGCCCCGATCTGATATGATCGGAACTAGGATATCATGCAACAGAACAATCTCCCGAATGTATAACTCTGCTAGCGGCTCTGAAGAAGAAGTAGTACAAATCAGAATGAAGTGCACGGACTTGGTCATCTTGTATACAATCTCCCAAATAACATCAAATTTCTTCAAAGTCCGTGGGAGTCCGGTAACAAAATCCATAGTGATCCTCTCCCACTTCCACTCAGGAATAACCATCTGCTAATGCAAGCCACCCGGTCTCTGATGCTCATATTTCACCTGTTGACAATTAATACACCGAGCTACAAACTCTACAATATCTTTCTTCATTCTCCGCCACCAATAGTGTTGTCTAATATCCTGATACATCTTCGCGGTACCTGGATGAATGGAATACCGCGCACTATGGGCCTCCTCCAATATTATCTCCCGAAGCCCATCCATATTGGGCACGCAAATTCGGCCATGCATCTTCAACACACCATCATCCCCAATGGTCACGTCTCGAGCATCATTGTGCTGAACTTTGTCCTTAAGGACAAGCAAATGCGGATCATCATACTGGCACCCTGTGATGTGGTCATATAAAGAAGACCGAGAAACCACGCAAGCCAACACCCGACTGGGCTTAGAAATATCCAATCTCAAAAATCGATAAGCCAAGGCCTGAACATCAACTGCAAATAGCCTCTCCTCAACTGGAATGTATGCCAAGATCCCCATACTCACCGCCTTTCGGCTCAAAGCATCGGCCACTACATTGGCCTTCCCCAGGTGATACCGAATAGTGATGTCATAATCCTTCAGTAACTCTAGCCACCTCCGCTGCCTCAAATTAAGGTCATTTTTCTTGAACAAATGCTGAAGACTGTGATGATCGATGAATACCTCACAAGATACACCATACAAATAATGCCTCCAAATCTTCAATGCATGAACTATAGCAGCCGACTCCAGATCATTGACAAGGTAGTTCTTATCTTGGGGCTTCAACTGATGAGAAGCATAAGTAATAACTCTACCCTCCTGCATTAATACACAGCCAATCCCAAATCCTGAAGCATCACAATATACGGTATATGAACTTGAAGGTGATGGCAAAACCAACACTGGAGCTGTGGTCAAAGTTGTCTTAGCTTCTGAAATCTCTCCTTGCACTTGTCCGGCCATAAAAATAAAGCACCCTTCTGAGTCAACTTAGTCAAGGGCGATGCGATAGATGAAGAACCCTAAAAAAACCGGCGATAATAACCTACCAAACCAAGGAAAATATGAATCTATGTGGTTGAGGAAGGTCTAGGCCAACTCTGCACTGCCTCTATCTTCTTCGGGTCAACCTGAATACCCTCGATAGACATCACATGTCCCAAGAAAGCCACTGAACCAAGCCAGAACTCACACTTGGAGAACTTTGCGTAAAGCCTCTCCTCCCTCAATCTCTGCAATATAACTCGTAAATGTTGTGCGAGCTCCTCCTGACTCCGTGAGTACACCAGAATGTCATCAATGAACACTATGACAAATGAATCCAGATAAGGCCAAAATACACTGTTCATCAGATGCATGAACGCTGCTGGGGCATTGGTCAGCCCGAAAGACATGACAAGAAACTCATAGTGACCATATCTAGTCCTGAAAGCAGTCTTATGAATATCTGAATCCCTGATCTTCAGTTGGTGATAACTCGAACGGAGATTAATCTTGGAAAACACCCTCGCTCCCTGCAGGTGGTCAAACAAAGCATCAATACGAGGCAAGGGATACTTGTTCTTCACTATTACTTTTTTCAATTGCCTATAGTCGAATCTAGAATAGCATGACATGGAGATAACCAGTCCATGCCCAGAATGACATCAAAATCCACCATAGTCAATAGCAATAGATCAACTCGGGTCTCCATACCCCCAATAGTCACCAAACATGACAAGTATACATGGTCTACAACAATAGTATCGCCCACCGCAGTAGATATGTGAATAGGTAAAGCACTTATGAATAGGTGGAACCGGGATCAAATAATACTGAGGAGTCTCTGTGGCAGAATGAAACAATACATCTAATGACAACGTCTGAGGAAATGGCATCTTCCCTTCCCGACATAGCATAGAAACGAGCCTGGCCACCGCCTGATCGATCTCCACCTCTGGGACGACCCCTGGCTGCCTGATTTCCACCCCTAGCTAACTGGCCCGGTGGTGAAGTAACTGGAGCAAAAGTCGAGGGCCGACCCCTCTGTTGATGCTGTCTGCCACGAAGTCGAGGGCACTGCCCCCTCAAGTGACCAAACTCTCCGCACTCATAACATCTGCTCGGTTATGGAGTTGGGAACTGAAGGGAACCCCTCGCACCGGAGTGACTAGCAGATGCACTCGGTGCAGAAGAACCCTGAACTCATGGGCCATGAGATGAAATCTGAGCTGGGAGAGCACTGAGTAAAAATTGACCCTACTGGGACCCACGATAAGCACGACCCGAAGATCCCCCACGATTCTCTAGATGGGCCGATTGTACAGGCCTGAAGGAACGACCTCTACTCTGCTGGAACTGGCGCCTCGAAGGAGCGCAACTGTAACTGCCCGATCCACGAGGCCTCTTGGCCTCCCTCTCCTCTCGCTCTCTACGGCGAACTAACTCGATCTCACAAGCTATATCCACTACCTCCTCAAACGTAGCACCCAGTACTCTCTCTCTCTAGTCATCAAAATACGAAGGTGGTAGTTGAGGTCATCCACAAATCTCCTAATCCTCTCACAGTCTGACGAAACCATCCAAGTAGCATGACGGGCCAACTCTGAAAACCTCATATCGTACTAAGTCACTGTCATATCCCGCTGTGTGAACCACTCAAACTGCCTACACAGCTCCTCCCTACGGGACTGAGGTACATACTTCTCCAAAAAAAGAGCGGAGAACTGCTGCCAAGTTAGAGGTGCTGCACCGGCAGGCCTACGCCTCTCAAAATCCTCCCACCAAGTAAAAGCAGCTCCTGTGAACTGAAAGGTAGTAAATGCCACACACCTCGACTCAAGAATCCCTGCCGTACGGACCATACGCTGACACCTGTCAAGAAAACCCTGGGCATCCTCGCCCTCAGCACCAACGAATGTCGGAGGCTGGAGCCTACCAAATCTCTCAAGACGACACTGCTCATCGTCTGGCATAGCTGGAACCACGTAGTCCTGAACTGGTGCAACCAGCTGAGCAGGAGGCACTTCTGGTGTCTGAAATCCCTGCACTACCTGCTCAGGTATGCGAGCAACAGGGGTCTGATTGCCTTCCCCGACATGTGAAGTAGTTGCTGCAGTGGTGGCTAAAACTTCCTGAGCCAGGCCGGTGCAAACTGATAAGATTTGTGCCAAAGTCTCCTGAAGACCCGGAATCACGATAGGCATAGGTGGTGCCTGAACATGCGCTACTGGAATATCCACAGCTGGAGCCTGATCCTGAGCTGGGGCAATGGGTGGATCAGTAGGTGCTGCCCCGGCTGCTCTTCCTTTGCCACGACCACGACCGCGCCCACGGCCTCTGGTGGCCTCAGTGGTTGGTACTGGTGGTAGTCCATCTCGTCCGGTAACTCGTGTCCTTAATATCTGTGAGAGAATCAAATAATAGAAGTTTAGTTCTCAGTTCAACAAAGCCGCACGACAAGAATTTCAAGAATGTGAGGTTTTCCCTAAAGGTTCTGCAGCCTCTTGAGGATAAATACAGATGTCTCCGTACCGATCTGCGAGACTCTACTAAATCGGCTCATAACTCCCGAGACCAAGTAACCTAGGCTCTGATACCAACTTGTCACGACCCCAACCCCGGTCGTGATGGCGCCCAACACACTGCTAGGCAAGCCCGACCAATTCCATAACCTTACCCATTTATGTAACTCATGAATTACTTAACATGGATGAATTTACTAAATCACAATACTGAATATCTGAAATAAAGTTAAAACATGCGGAAAACCCAAGTAGAACTGCTACTACACAGCCCGAAGAATCCGGTGTAACAAGTTTGAAACTCTAATATATGAGTGTCAACCTACTACATAATATTCTTAAGAAATGCGAAATATAGTAAATAGGATAGATGGGAAGATCTGGACTGCGGACGTCATGCAGCTACCTTGATACTCCCGGATATGATGCTCGAAAGAGAAAGCCTCACTCAGCGTCAGTGGGTGTACCTGAATCTGCACACAAGGTATAGGGAGTAAAGTGAGTACTTCCAACTCAGTGAGTAATAAACATAAATAAAGGCTGAGAATAAGAAATCCTGAATAGGCACAAAGTAATTATATAAATATAGAAACTTGAACCCAGCAGTACAATTCAGTAAATCAATGAAAACGCTCAAGGATATACCACAACAGATAACAATCAAATATGCAATGCAACAAATAAACCGGTACTCTCCAGTACCCACTGCGGCGTGCAGCCCGCTCCATTTATTTAATGTCGACGGCGCTCACTGGGGGTGTGCAAACTCCAGGAGGGGTCCCTTATGGCCCAAGCGCAATATCAAGCCATCTTGTGACATCCATTAGGCCCTAATCCTCAATAAATATCAATATAATACTGCTAAGGCGCACATCCCGATCCTACACTCAGTCCAGAATCACATAAGCCCCTTGGGCACAATAGCATTTAAAATATTTAGCCCAAACTTTATTAAAAATATTATTTATGTTCCATGTTTTGAGAAAAAGTGGCTGAATTTGCAAAACAGTATTAAATACTAGGATTGAGTTCAATTATCTATAAATATGGTAAGAAACATGTAAAAACAATCCCTGAAAGATTCAAGCAGTTGGCATGAAGCCCAATTATGATAATTAATCCATTTTTATAAGGATATCAACTAAGCTTCAATAAATTACGTAGTAATATTATTAAGCGGGGCGGACCAAGTCACGATCCCCGACGGTGATCTACCCCACGCCCGTTATCCGGCGTGCAAGTCACCTCAACATAGCACTACAATGTGTGAATTCGTGGTTTCAAACTCTCAGAACATCATTTACATCTATTACTCACCTTGAACCGGCTATTTCTTTAACTCGTTACGCCTTTGCCTATTGAATTGGCCTCCACTTGCGTCAAATCTATCAAAAATCAGAACGAATGCATCACATTATGCTATAGGAACAATACCCAATCGAAAATAACCGAAAAACATCAAAATTCTGAAATTTGCAAAACCCGAGCCCTGGACCCGTATCTTGAAGCTCAGAAATTCTTACACCAACGGGTTCCTTATCTCGGCCTCGAGTCTATACATATAAAGAACACCAAAATCGGATTCCAAATGACCCCTCAAATTCCAATTTAAAAATCTTAAAATCCATGCCCTAGTTTCTTCCAATTTGGCTAAATTCTCAAGAATTTCAAGGATAATTCCATAATATAATCGTGTTTTAACTCATAAAACTTACCTCCAGTCAATCTCCTTTGAATCCCTCTTCAAATGCTCCCAAGTAGCTCTCAAAATGCTCAAAAATGGAGGAAAATGGGTTTGGGTTCGCGGATGAAATGTTTTCAACATTCTGCCCGGGCAACTGTAGCCAACCCCATGCGATCGCAGCCTACCCATTGCGATCGCAGAGTACAAAATTTCCAACTTCAAATTTAACCCTATGCGATCGCGGATATATCCATGCGATCGCAATGCACAAGGTCCTTAGCCTATTGGATCGCACACCAACTCCTGCGATCGCATTGAACAAATTTCTACTAAAAATCCCGAATCAACTTTATACTGTGCGATCGCATGCCCCCCTTATGCGATTGCATTGAAAAATCAAAAAACCCCTCAAAATCCTTCTATGTGATCGCATCCCCTCTCCTGCTATCGCATAGAGCAAAATCTTGCAGCACTGACCTGCAAATTTTTTGCAACAACCTAAGTCCCAAAAACCTCCCGTTAGCTATCCGAATTCACCCCGAGGCCCCCGGGACCTCAACCAAAAATACCAACACCTCCTAAAACATCATACAAATTTGTTCCAATCATCAAAATGCCTCAAACAATGCCAAAACCATCCAATTACATCGAATTCAATCCTAAGTTCTTCTAAAACTTCCAAAACACGCATTCGATCAAAAACTCAACCAAAACACCTCCGAATAATCTGAAATTTTGCACACACATCCCAAATCACCTAACAAAGCTACTGCAACTCTCGGAATACCATTCCAACCCTCGAATCAAATTCTCACCTATCAACCGGAATTCGCCAAAATACTAACTTCACCCATTCAAGCCTAATTCTACACTGGACCTCAAAAATCAATTTCGATCACACTCCTAAGTCACAAATCATTCCCCGAAGCTAACCGAATCACCAGAAATCACATCCGATCCATCTAACACATAAGTCAACATCCGGTTGACTTTTCCAAACTAAGCCTTCCTTAGAGAGACTAAGTTTCTCATTTCCTTCTAAAATCAATCAAATCAACTCGTACACACCCAACACTGATAATGAAGCTTAAAAGAACAAAAAATGGAGGAAACGGGGCGGTAACGCACATGACGACGGGTCGGGTCGTCACATCAAGTTAATTCAACGATTCCTAACTCTTTTTAAATATAAACTTTTTTAGAAGAAATTTGTCTTAATTTATAATTTCAAACACACCTTTCATCAATTTGGTTATCTCAAATAGTAGTCAAAATATTACAAGTCTGTAGCTTAGATTGTCCAATCTTCGTGGGACGATATCATAAACTATACTAGAATTTGACAGAGTACGAGCAGAAAATCCTATACACACACGCTTTGTCAATATTCCATGTTCTAGAGATTGATATTATATTTTGGGTTGTATACCATGTTTGGGGCCTTATGCTGACCTGTTGAGACCCTTAGAGGCATTTTTACTATTTTTCCTCACTCTATGTGTTTGATGACATATCCTCTGTCATGTTTTACCTCTTTATTGTTTAAAATATGGTTTTATAACTATATTTCTTTAAAATGTGAAAATTGTTCGGGTTGAGTTCCCTGTTTTACTGATGGTCCGAGTGATAATGAGTTGATGAATGAGATAGACCGAGGGTCTGATTGTGATGTTGATGACTGAGGTAGACTGAGAGTCTGATGGTGAGGTTAATGACTGAGAGAGGCCGAGGGCCTGGCTGTGAGGATTATATATCCATGGATCGGGCTGCACTCCGCAATTATATATATATATATATATATATATATATATGGATCGAGTTGCACGCCGCAACGATACTTATATGGATCGGGCTGCACGCCGCAGCGATATATATATATATATATATATGGATCGGGCTGCATGCCGCAACGATATGTTCGATCAGGCTGCACGCCATAGTGATATAACGCTTGGGCTGTAGTAGCCCCTCCGGAGTCTGCACACCCCCAGTGAGTGCAGTCGACTATATATATGGATCGGGCTGCACGCCACAGCGGTTACTATATGGTACTATTGAGTGTGAGTGCTGAGTGTGAGCGCTGATTGGTAAGAGTTGAGTCACGAGTGACTGAGAGGCTTGCCCGAGGGGTGATAGATATATACATGCATACGAGTGATGCTTTGACTGATGGGCCTGTTTATGAACTTATTAATTTTTGCTCCTCTCTAAAGTGAGTTTCTATTGAATATGTTGATTTAATGACTGATTTCACTCATCTTTATATTGAGCCTCTATCGAAAATGTTGAACAAATATTTTTAAACAGCTTTCATTTAAGCTGGGGTTTATGAGATGTTCAGAATTTAATCATTGATTTGGCATTGGTTATTTCCACTGAGATTTTCAAGTTATGGAATTTTTATGATTACTGTTTTGCCCGAGGGGCTGTTTTACGAACTATGTTTTGCCCGAGGGACCGATTATATTTTTTATCTCTTTTATTAAAAATGGTATTGAACCCCTACTGAATCTGTCGGAAGGCATTTTAAATGATTTTTACCAAAAGCTAGATTTTAAAAGAGGCGATTGACTCGTATTCTGATGTAGGAGCCTGTGTGCTTATTGAGTTTAACATAAATGTGGATTCATTGTTTCCTACTGCTCAGTCTTTATTTACTCTTAGTACTTACTGGGTTGGAGTACTCACATTATTCCCTGCACCTCGTGTGCAGATTCAGGTATTTCGGAATCCGGTAGCGGGTGTTGGTTGCTCAGATGCGGAGTCATCAGAGTTAGCAAGGTGGCTGCACAATGTTCGCGGCACCGCTTCCTTCCTCTCATTTTCATTTCTGTACTTAGTAAATTTACTGTTTTGTTGTATTTAGACTTTGGTAGATGCTCATGACTATTAACACCCCGATGTTGGGCTTGTGTAATTATTTCGCACTTTTCTGTTAAATTTTCATTATGAGATTATTGGTTTATAAATGGTATAAAAACAACTTTTATTGGAAAATGGTTGATTCGGGAGTTGTGTCGACTGGCCTAGTTTCACGATTGGCGCCATCACGACCGGGTCGGTTTGGGGTCGTGACAGAGATGATGTTATTCGTCTTACTAAATTTTTTTTATCAACTTCTGGTAAGCCATTTAATTTTACAAAAAGGATCTATCTATTCATGAGCTTTATAATTTGTCGATCAGCATTTGGGACAGTATTCAAGGAACAAGATGAATTTATACAAGTAATGAAAGATGTTATAGCGTTACTGGAAGGGTTTGATGTGGCTGACATATTTCCTTCACTAAAGTTTCTTCATGTGCTCACTGGAATGAGGGCTAAAGCTATGAATCTGCACCATAAGGTAGATATCATTGTTGATAATTTCATAAATGAGCACAAGAAAAACCTTGCAAATGGCAAGTTCAATGGTCAATTAGGAGGGGAAGATTTAATTGATGTACTACTACGACTTATGAAAGATGGAGGCTTACAATTTCCAATCACCAATGACAACATTAAAGCTATTATTTATGAATGTACTACATATTGCCAAAGTCTTCTCTAATTAGTCCCTTTATTCATGTTTATGTGGTCCTATTATTTTTTATCTTTTCCAGAAAAACTAACCTCTTTCTAAGTTCAAAAATAATTTAACTTAAACTTTCCGTTTTATCCTTAATGATAAATTTTTATGGCTAAAAAATATTTTAAAATATTTAAGATTATTAGTTTTAAAAGTCTTATAACCACACAAATATTATAGTATATTATTTAAGACCACAAGTTTCGAAAGATTCATTTTACATAATAAATTGAAGGTGAGGAGTATTATTTTAGCATACATTTAAGATCACATGATATTATAGTATATTTAAGACCACAAGTTTCGAATTGCATCAATTCTATTAAATAATTATTTTGGTACTTAGAGAGAGTCGATTCAGTTAGCTTTCAAATATGACTACTAATGATGCTTTCATAAAGCTGGAATTTACACTTTTGGAAAGTACAATGAAAAGATTAAGTCAGCCATCACAACTTAGCATTTTAAGATAATGAAAAGAATAGCAAAATATTATGATAAAGAAATAATATTTCTTTCATTATACATATCAAGAAAAAAGTTTGGTCTAGATAATAGATGTTCCTTTCATTATAGTACATAAAGGTATTAGTATTTAGTAGCACAAGTCTAGATAAATAGGCTATTTGAATATTTCAGTAGAAGTTGGTCAAGGAGTTCGTACAAGATAAATAACACACGTGGGATAATTTGACAATGTAACTTGCTCATACATGTAGGATATGTTTGTCGCGGGAACAGAAACAACATCAACCACAATTGAGTGGGCCATGGTAGAAATGATTAGGAATGCAAGTGTATTCGCCAAAGCTCAAGCAGAGGTAAGAGAAGTCTTTAGCAGGAAAGAAACTTTTGATGAAAATGATGTCGAAGAGTTGAAATACCTAAAGTTAGTCATTAAAGAAACTTTAAGACTCCATCCTCCTCTTCCACTTATGTTCCAAGAGAATGTAGAGAAGAAACAAATATAAATGGCTATACTATTCATTTGAAATCGAGAGTAATGGTTAATGTTTGGGCTATCGGAAGAAATCCGAAATATTGGGATGATACAGAAAGCTTTAAGCCTGAGAGATTTGGGCAGAGCTCTGTAGATTTTGTTGGTAATAATTTTGAATATCTTCTCTTTGGTAGTGGCAGGAGAATTTGCCATCGAATATCGTTTGGTTGAGCTAATATTTATTTGCCACTAGCTCAATTATTGTATTATTTCAATTGGAAACTCCCTACTGGAATCAATCCAAGTGACCTAGACATGAGTGAGTCAAATGGAGCAAGTTGTGCTAGAAAGAGTAACCTTTACTTGACAGCGTCTCCGTATCAACCTTCTCAAGAGTGATGCAATGGCATCAAACTTTATGCGGTGGTTCGCCTTATAATGCTTTTTTTTTGGGTCAATCGAAGATGCATATTTTATATATTAAGGAGCAGTAGAAGGAGCATAATGTGGTACAGTGTTATAAAAAGAGTGACGTGCACTTGTACCAACTTCTAGCGGATTTGCCTTATAAAGCTTGCTAAGCATAGCTCTCCTCTCCCCTTTACTTTTGCTTTGTATTGTCCATCCTTCCTTTGTACTTCTCTTCTTATGCTGTTTTAGGCTTTACCTCTTTGTAATATAATATTGTGTCTTTTATTAAGAAGGAAATGAATATGATTGTTTTCATTATTAGAGAATGTCGAGTAACATTTTTTGTTAATTTTAGTAGGCAAAATACATAAATAGTCTTTTTAAGTCATCTGTAACGTTCTAATGGACACCTCAAAAGACCTATTTATTACGTAGACACCTCAAGTTATTTTTCAGTGTGTCTCTTAAATTGTTCAAAGTGACATGACAAAATGTGTGTGCTACACTCGCATATTTCTTTTTTCTTTTTTTAAATTTAACGTGGAGCCTACTTATTCTTTCTTCTCCAAAATTTTCTTTCGTTGTTCACTCCACCTTAACCCGCTATTCTCAACGTCACAACTTTACTATGAAAGAGAATGTGCAAAATAACAGAAAATAAATGAGCGTAAAAACTCTTTCTTCTTAGATGACATTTTGGATTTTAGTTAGGATCAACATATTCTATTTTTGGAATTTGATTCCATATATTTCAATTTGACATAGCTAAGTCTATCGAGCTCTCATAGGCCGACGTTAATTTTCTTAAACAAGAACACTACTTATACTCGGCGATCACCGGATCTCCATTTTCTTCTCATCTTTGTTTAACATTGACGCTCTTAGATAGCACATCCAACTGGTATCTTCTTGCCTTTTTCACTGACCATCCTCTCAAAAGGCCCCAAATAAAAATTCACTAATAGTCATAGCACTATCCCTCCACTACCTCTCTACCGAATAATCACTGGACCACTAATCTCTTCAAATCTTCTTATTGTGGTGGGCTATGAAGAAGTTCTTCTAGTCTGAGAGAGAAGGAGGGGAAGGCGGACCGATTTGGTGGAAAGATGGCCGGTGGTGAGTGGTGACGAAGAAGAAGATGTTTGGGGAAGAAGGGGGATCCGATTTGGTTTTTTTTTTTTTTTCATTTTTTATTAACTATAGACATATTTTTTAAAGAAATTATAGGTGTCATCTCTTGATTTATTAATTTCCACATCATCCGCGAGTGTAACTCACCTATAAGATTTGTCGAGCACGAGTGTGCATAAGATACACCGAAAAATAAATTATGACAACCTGATAAATAGGTTTGTTGAGGTGTCCATTTGATCGTTGTAGACGACTTAAATGGACCATTTATGTATTTCACTATTTTAGTATGGTGCCGTGGAAACACGATATATATACTCCATCCCCCGTATCAGGGGCAGAGCTACCCTTGTTCGAGGGGTGTCACCGACACCCATTCGCCGGAAAATAACACTGTGTTGATAGGTATTTTTAAAAAAAAATTGAATATATACAAAGGGTTGACAACCTTTGACACAAGACAAATTTTCAATGCAATAGTCAAGGGGTGTCAAAAGTTACTGAAGATTGCAAGTTTCATTCCCGATTGTAGCATAATTTCTTTTAATTTTGACACCCCTTTATATAAATTCTGGCTCCGTCATTGCCGGTATAACCACCCAACAATTTTATGGAAACTCTTTTTACACTTGTTAACTTGTAACTTTCATGACTAAGACTCCGCTAAAAGGCCTCGTGGTATGCGCGTCTGTTGCCAGGAAATGAACCGCATGAAATGGCTAAAATTGTGCCCCAAAGGCTACTTTTTGACAATTTACCAACAATCGAACTTTCTCTTTAAGAAGGCCCAAAAAAAAAAAAAAATAGCTAGAATCAAGTTAGGGGATGAAGTCCCGCCAATATGAGCAATACAGATTACCCAATTTGACGAGACTAATGTGCATAAGATTTTTCTGCTCGTATTCAGTCAAATTCTAGTATAGTTTATGATATCGTCCCACAGAGACTGATTAATTTAGGCTTCAGACTTTTAATATTTTTTCTACTATTTGAGAGAACCAAATTGATGAAAGGTGAGTTTTAAAACTTGTTAATTAATTAAAGCAAAACAAACAATTTTTCAAAGATTTATAATTTAAAAGGAGTTGGGAATCGTTGAATTCAGTTGATAATATTATTACAATAAAATCTCAATTTATACATGTATTTCTCTAAATAATAATTGCTTATTGCTAATACAATTATTTTTGGTCACTAAGAAAAAGTCAATTAATAGCATTCCGTGAAGTAATGTAATAAATTGAGTTAAAACTAGTGACGATCAAATCGAAATATTTTCTTGCTTGAATTGTGCTAAAAGGTAGTAAAAACTTCGTGAGAATATTTTTACTAAAAATCAGTAATCTTGCCTACAACAATTCCTCCGTAAGAAGTAAAAATGAGACAAACAAGATTACAAATTTGAAATAAGAGTTTTATAAAAAATTATTCTCACTCTACTATTTTATTCATTGGGTATTATATATTAATTTTGCTCTGTGAGAATTATAAAATTAATTTAAGAATAACTTAAATAAAATATATAGAAGTGATAGTAATGATTAGATGGAAATCATTATTTCAGCACAGTATGAATTATACAATGAAAATTTCAAGCCAAGGATATATTAAAACTGAAATAATATTATAAAAATATATATCAAGCTTCATCAACTATCCCAACAAAAGAGATTACTCCATTATGGAGTATTTAAATCTCACAACAAAAAGGAATTCTAGAATATTTCCAATAGTCTTAGAAAATCCAAAAATTAACAAGAAGAAAATAAAATAGTTAAAGAAAGAAATTAAAACCAAAGTTTAGATAAAAGCAGATCTTCTTCACCTCCTCTTCCGATGCCAAATTGCATTCTCTTTATAGATAAATCTTGCAAGCATTAAATTATTAGACGAGTCCAAGGAATGAGTTTGGATGTGTCTGAGGAGTGAGCTTGGACAAATCTGAGGAGTGAGCTTGGACACGTCTGAAGAGTAAGCTTGGGTGTGTCCGGGGAGTGAGCTTGGACACGTCTGAAGAGTGAGCTTGGATGTGTCCGAGGAGTGAGCTTGGATGTGTCTGAGGAGTGAGCTTGGACACGTCTAAGCTTCCATTATAGGCTTCCGTTTCCCATTTCAATTCTTGTGCTTGCCATAGCAGACTTTAATCGAGCATTTGGTCTTTTCCTTCTGTTATTTATAATTTTTTTTTCTCTTTTTTTTCTGCAAAAATAGTTAGAAAGAGGCGAAATACGAAATATATTGTGACGACCCGTCCAGTCGTCTCAAGAGTTACTGCTCTGTTTCCCATATTTCTGCTTCTTTATGCTTCGTTATCCGTGTCTTATGTGGTCGAGTTGATTGGGTTGCGTTTGGAGTGGTTTTGATAAGAAATGAGACACTTAGTCTCTTTTAAGAAGGCTTAAGTTGGAAAAGTCAACCGGACGTTAACTTATGTGTTAGAGGGCTCGGATGTGATTTTTTATGGTTCAGTTAGCTCTAGGAGGTGATTTGTGACTTACGAGTGTGATTAGGAGTGATTTTGGAGGTCCGGTGTAGAATTAGGCTTGAATTGGCGAAGTTAGTATTTTGGCAATTTCCGGTTGATATGTGAGATTTTTATCCGAGGGTCGTAATGGAATTCGAGAGTTGTTGTAGCTTCATTGTTTCATTTGGGATGTATGTGCAAAATTTCAGGTCATCTGGACATGGTATGGTCGGGTTTTTGATCGAAAGTGTATTTCGGAAAATTAGGCTTGCATTCGATGAGTTTTGGGTAATTTGATGTTGTTTGAGGTATTTTGATGATTGGAACATGTTTGAATGATGTTATGAATTATGTTGGCATGTTTGGTCGGGGTCCCATGAGGCTAGGATAAGTTCTGGAAGAGTTTTTGGAAGATTATTGCCGTTTGGAGCATAAGCCTGTGGTGATCCAAAGGTACATTTTTAGTTCCAGAGATCGAAATTTGATTTCGAGACTTCCAAAATATTAATAATGAATGATAGGAGTGATCTGGAAAGTTTTGTCTAATTTCATCAAGTCGCGATTGGATTTTTAACACGAAACATGAGTTAATTGTTTAACGAGAAAAATAGGTATTTCACTGAGCAAATGAGCTCCAAATTGTGTTTCGATTGAAGGAATAGGTTTGTATTATTATTTGTGACTCATAGAAACAAGAATCGTCGAATTCCGAGTTTGTATGATGGAGTTAGAGCATTTTTAGTGAAATAAAAAGCTGCTGCAATTTTCTGGGCACTTGCTAGTATTTTCGCAGATGCGATGAACAGTACCGTATCTGCGATGAACAGTAATTTCGCTTCTGCGGTGAACAGTCCGCTTCTGCAATGAATAGTAATTTCTCTTTTGCACTGAACAGTATCGCAGAAGCGAAAATTCTGGACAGTGTATATTTCGAGCAACCGAGATTTGTTTCTCATCTTTGGACCTATAGAGCTCAGATTGAAGCGATTTTCACCATATGGATTGGGGTAAGTGTTCTATATCCAAAAGTGATTATATTTAATAATTCCATGGTTATTTTCATCAAGTATTAGTGAATCAAACGGAAGAAATTGGAGAAAATTTTTAAACTGTTCAAAAACAAAAATTTTAGATTTGGAGGCCGAATTGTTGTCGGATTTTGGTAAAATTTATATGGGTGGACTCGTGGTTTGATGAAGTTTCATATTTCGTAACTTTTGCCGGGTTCCGAGATGTGGGCCCTACGGGCGAATTTTGAGTGTAATTTCGGATTTTTGATGGAAAATGTAGAAATTCATATGGAATAAATTTCTATAATTTTTATTAACTGAATCGAATCGTTATGGCTAGATTCGAGGCATTCGGAGGTCGATTTGAGGGGCAAAGGCATCGCATGTTAAAGAAAGAGCCGGTTCGAGGTGAGTAATGAGTGTAAATGATGTCCTGAGGGTTTAAAACCCCGGATTTGCACATCGTAGTGCTATATTGAGGTGAGACACGCACTGGTTAATGAGCATGGAGTCTTTTACTACCGGGGATTGTGATTTGGTCCATCCCGATTGATGATTTTACCGCATGTTTGACTAAAAATTATTTGTTATCATCATGATTTGGGTCGATTGTCATATTTGGGCTTCATGCCAATTATTTGGACCCTTCGGGGATTTTTATTCAGTATTTCCTACTGTTTCGACTTATATTTAAACTCAGTCCTGTTGATATTTAGGGTTTTACAAATTCAGCCACTTTTATACAGATTTGAAACTTAAATTATATTTCTAAATGATATTTTGGGCTGAGAAACACTGTTTTACAAATGCCCGAGGGGCTTATGATGATTTTCGGACTAAGTGAGGTCGAGGGCCACATGTGAGGATATGCTGAGTGATATGAGGCCGAGGGCCTGAGATACTTTATATGCCACGCGGTGGATTGAGTGATATGAGGATATGCTGAGTGATGATGCCACGAGGTGGCTTGATATAGCGCTTGGGTCGTAAGGAGCCCCTCCGGAGTCTGCACACCCACAGTGACCGTGGGTACCCACCTAAAGCGGAAAAATTTTAGACAGTGGTAACAATGACAATGTAGGACATGTCTTGGTCAGGTAACAATGACTGACCAGGAATAAAACCGTGCGGTCTAGTAACAATGACTGACCAGAGCGGATAAATTTTAGACAGCGGTAACAATGGCACTGTAGGACGCGTCTTGGTCATGTAACAATGACTGACAAGGAATAAAACAGTACGGTCAGGTAACAATGACTTACCAGAGCGAACAAATTTTAGATAGTGGTAACAATGGCACTGTAGGACGCGTCTTGGTCAGGTAACAATGACTGACCAGGAATAAAATCGTGGCCGAGGGGCTGGTACTATTGTATGTGATTGCCCGAGGGCCTGATACTGTTCTGAGACATTGTGCCTGATGGGCGAACATTTTTTTTGTGCTTATCTGCACTAACTACTTTGCATTTATTTGCTTAACCGTTGAAAAGTTATTTTTCAAAGGAAGTTTGAACTAAGCAAAGGTATTTTTAAGAGATTTTACAGCTTCATTGATTTCTTAAATGGTTTTATACTGCTTCTATACAGCATGTTGATATGCTTTACGTGATTTCTTACTGCTCATTTGTTATTTACGTTTATTACTCACTAAGTTGGAGTATTCACTTTACTCCATGCACCTTGTGTGCAGATGCAGGTATTTATGCACCTGGTAGCGGATTTTGGCTGATTGGAGGCAGGGTTATCAGAGTTTTAGCGAGGTGGATGTCAGCGTTCGCAGCATCGCTTTTTTTCTTTTTCATTCATCAGTCCTGTTTTGTATATTCCAGACCTTGTAGTTGTATTTATACTCTAATAGATGCTCATAACTAGTGACACCCCGATGCCGGTCTATGTTGGGTAGGATTTCCGTATTTTCATCTATACTTTCCGCTATTTGGTACTATTAAACCATGATTATATTTTATTATAGTTAACTTACTATTTTAAAGAATGATTTGGGTTAGACTGGCTGGCCTTGTCTTCACGAGAGGCGCCATCACGATCAAGTTCGGGATTTGGGTCGTGACATATATTTTACGTATATTATTTAATGTAGAATATTAATAATATATAATAATTAAATATTTTATATTCATTAAATTCCCCCATGCTTGAACCATTGCTCGTATTCGAGGAGAATAACTTTATTAGTAATTATTGTTTCTTATAAAGTAAAAAATTGAAAAAATAAAAATTCACATAACGTTCAACACCAATAATTTTTTCAAGTTCACCAAATCTTTACCTTGTTTATGCTTCTGCTTTTATTTAGCAAAAGAAATTTTGTATCTCGTATTCATGATGAACCTTTTGAGATTGATAATTTATGATCACAACTCTTGCGTTTCTCAAAATTTTCCATAAGCTTGCCCTTCATGTCAGTCTCCACTAATATACAATCAACATTGATTTCTAAAATTTTCTTAGGACTTTTTGGTTTTGTAATATTTGGCTTAGTGCTGGTAAGGGTAAAGGATATATTTATAGTGACTTGATCTTTCTAGCTTTATCATAAGAGTTAATTATTTTGCCAACCATGAATTTATTTCGCAAGCATATGTAAATTATTTTTGTATTTTTGTACAGGATATTTATATATACATAAAGCACAGTTTTTCAGAATGCGACTTTTTTTTTTTTCATAATTCTCCATCCCTTGCTTTGATAACCATTTCTACTCAACTATAGATAGCTTGGAAAGAGTAAGAATATTACTTTTGTATTCTTTCTTACTTTTCTTTTCATGATGGTGTAGCAACAAAATTGAAGGCTCAAATTTGGGTGCTAAAAGGATATATATGTATTTTTTTTCTTTTCGGAATAAAGAGGCTAAAAAAAATATTAAACAAAGAAAGCCTAATTTTTTAAAATTAATGTTGTCTGAGATTTTGCCTTGATAGACATTTGGGGCAAGTTCTAGCTAAATTATATTGATTCTACTTATTTGTGATCATAATGCTTCTCAATATCAACAATTTCTCATATTTGAAGATACTCATCATTTGCTGTCACGACCCGGATTTTCGACCCTCGGGAGTCATGATGGCGCCTACTACTGAGAGCTAGGCAAGCTAACATTTACTACCTTCGTCATTAACTAATTTATTTCTTTTAACAATTATCAATAATATCATGAAAATAGCGGAATAAAGTAAATAAACGGAAGTCTTAAATTTAAGAATCTAAACAACAATGCGAAAAAATCACCATAAGCCTCTACGCAAGAACTGGTGTCACATACTCACGAACTACTAAGAGTGCTAAATACGACCGTGTGAAAGAAATATAACTGTTTGTCTCGGAATAAATGAGATAACAAACTGAAATAAAGATAGAAGAGACGTCGGGCCTGCGGACGCCTGCAAGGCTACCTCGGTGTCTCGCTGGACTGAAGGCTAACTCCCGCGCTACTGCAGCTGATGTCCAACACCTGAATCTGTGCAAAAGAGCACAGAGTGTAGTATCAGCACAACCAACC
>MU698798.1:68558-81294 GCA_026770625.1 Nicotiana glauca | reverse complement strand
ATATATATATATATATATATATATATATATATATATATATATATATATATATATATATATATATATATATACGGATCGGATTGCGCGCCGCAATGGAGAAGACATATTTGATTATATTGAGAAATTGAGCATAGATGATATTTTTGGGCCCTTTGTTATGCACTTATTGTTCAGGTTTTTATGTCAACGGTTATTTCCCCTATTTCTGCTATTGCTTTAACTTATACTCGTACAAGTTAATCGTGAGTGCCTTTTGATAATCTCGCCACTACTTCGTCGAAGGTATACTCGGCACTTATGGAGTACATAGGGTTGGTTGTACTCATATTATACTTATACACTTCTAGTGCAAATCTTGGTGTCGGTCCCAGTAGCATTAAATGGAGGAATTACTCGAACTGCTATTCATCCGAAGACTTGAGGTAGAGTTGCTCGCATTTGCAGACCCTAAAGTCTCCTTCTTGCCTTTTTGTACTGTTATTTCATTGAGAGAATTGTATTTTTATTTTCGACATTGGTTTTGTTTAGTAGCTCATATACTTTTGACACTATATTTCGGGGTTTGAATAGACAACGTGTTTGGAGTTTTATTATATATTTTGAAGTTTTACATCTTTACCATCTTATTAATCTATTATTAAATTGTTAAAAGTGAATAGTCGTGCATCTAATATTGGCTTGCCTAGCAAGTGGACGTTAGGCGTTATCATGGCACTGAGGTTGGGATTTCGGATCGTGACAATATGGGAATGTAAATAAAAGTAAGACATGCAAATAAAATATTATTAGAAGTTTTCCCCATATCAGTAATAAAAATTTATGATGTAATGACCCGGCTGGTCGTTTTGTGTATTGTATTCTCGTTCCCCTATTTATCGCTTCTTCAATTTTCATTTGGGGTTATGTGACTTGGCCAGGTAGTTGGATTGTTTACGGGGAACTTTTAGATTGAATTTGGAAACTTAGTCCCAAGATTGGAAGCTTAAGTTGAAAGAGTTTACCGAAGTTTGACTTTTGTGTAGACGGCTCTAGAATGGAGTTTTGATGTTTCTGATAGCTTCATATTGAGATTTTGGACTTAGGATTATGTCTAGATACTTATTTGGAGGTTCGTAGGTCGTTTTTGGCTTGAATTGGTGAAAGTTGAAGGTTTAGAAGGTTGAGAGATTTGACCGAGAGTGGACTTTATTCATATCGGGCTCGCATTTTTGTTCCGCTAGTTGGAATAGATCCTTTATGTCATTTATGACTTGTGTACAAAATTTAGGTCAATCGGAGTTAGGTTGATATGATTCGGCATTACCTTTAGAAGTTCATTAGTTCATTAGGCTTGAATTGGGGTGCAATTTGTGATTTCGATGTTGTTTGATATGATTTGAGGCTTCGACTATGATTGTATCATATTTTAGGACATGTTGGTATGTTTGGATGGGATCTCGGGAGCCTCGGGTGTGACTCGGATCAAGTACAACTTAATTTTTTGGCTGCTTACCTGATATATTGCGTGTCCTTTGTCGCGATCGCAGCATAGCAGTCACATTCGCATAGTGTTACTAGGTGGCAGATGTTTTTTCTCTTCATGTTCGCGAGGAATGCGACGCATTCGCGGAAGTTAGGAGAGTCTGTGCATCGCGATCGCGAGAGGATTAGTGCATTCGCGTAGAAGGGTGAGGCTAGCTTGGGCACTAGGCCTTAGGCCTCCGTGTTCGCAGTCAAGGAAGACGCATTCGCATAGGCATAGCTCTACGAGCCATCGCATTCGCAACTTGGGCATCGCTTCGTGTAGAGGGTTTTGGTCAGGTGGTATCTTTTGTGCTTTGCGAACGCGAGGCATTTTCTGTGGTTGGGAAGAACATCACCTGCGCAACAGTAAAAACCCAAACCAAGGGTTAGATTTATTATTTCATATTTTGAGTTGTAGGGCTCGATTTTGGGCGATTTTGGAGAGGATTTTAACTTCATAGATCGGGGTAAGTATTTTCGACTCGGATTTGTTCATTTATCATGATTCTATCTTTATTTTTATCATTTATTTGGTGATTTGGAGTAGGAAAATGGGGGTTTTGTGGAAATTTTTCAAAAATGAAAAGTGGAAGGTTGAAGATCGATTTGAGGTCGAAATTCAATGATTTTTGTATGGTAGGACTCCTAACTGAATGAGTGTTCAGAATTTGTAAATTTTGTCGGGTTCTAAGGTGACAGCCCGGGGTTAAATTTTTTTTATTTTTGGTTAAATATCTTAGCTTTATCATGTGGAATCGATTTATATATCTTGTATTAATCATACTAAGTTGTTTGTGGCTATATTCAATTCATTCGGAGGTTGATTCGCGATGCAAGGGTATGTTGGAGCATTGAGTTGCGCGCTTTGATGTAAGTAACATTTATAAACATGAAATTGAGGGTATTTATCCCTGGAGAACGCGTTATTTGTGTTGTGTTGGGGTGACACAAATGCTAGGTGACGAGCGCGTTGGCGTGCACCGTAGTAACCATGATCCGGGTGGATTTTTGTACTGAGTTGCTATATAGTCTTGTTTTATCCGTGTGATCCCTACTTATTAGTGTAATTGAGTTGTGATTCATGTTAGAAATTATGTTAGGCTATGTGCTTATTCGGTTGTAACCTAATGATGCTATATTTACTGTTTTTGAGTTATCTGCTTTAACTGCAATTATGGACGTAGTCATGATTCTTCATTTGCATATCATATCTCAGTCTTTGTTATCATTCACTGTTACATCATGTTATCATTGTTTGGACTGAGTGGTGCGAGAACAATGAGCCCTTGAGACTTGAGAGATTGATGATTGAGGTGGGCCTGAGAGTCGGGTTGTGAGTATTATTGTGGATCGGTTTGCACAACACAACAGGACTTATTGGTTTATTATTATTATTATTATTATTATTATTATTATTATTATTATTATTATTATTATTATTATTATTATTATTATTATTATTATTATTATTATTATTATTATTATTATTATTATTATTATTATTATTATTATTATTATTATTATTATTATTATTATTATTATTATTATTATTATTATTATTATTATTATTATTATTATTATTATTATTATTATTATTATTATTATTATTATTATTATTATTATTATTATTATTATTATTATTATTATTATTATTATTATTATTATTATTATTATTATTATTATTATTATTATTATTATTATTATTATTATTATTATTATTATTATTATTATTATTATTATTATTATTATTATTATTATTATTATTATTATTATTATTATTATTATTATTATTATTATTATTATTATTATTATTATTATTATTATTATTATTATTATTATTATTATTATTATTATTATTATTATTATTATTATTATTATTATTATTATTATTATTATTATTATTATTATTATTATTATTATTATTATTATTATTATTATTATTATTATTATTATTATTATTATTATTATTATTATTATTATTATTATTATTATTATTATTATTATTATTATTATTATTATTATTATTATTATTATTATTATTATTATTATTATTATTATTATTATTATTATTATTATTATTATTATTATTATTATTATTATTATTATTATTATTATTATTATTATTATTATTATTATTATTATTATTATTATTATTATTATTATTATTATTATTATTATTATTATTATTATTATTATTATTATTATTATTATTATTATTATTATTATTATTATTATTATTATTATTATTATTATTATTATTATTATTATTATTATTATTATTATTATTATTATTATTATTATTATTATTATTATTATTATTATTATTATTATTATTATTATTATTATTATTATTATTATTATTATTATTATTATTATTATTATTATTATTATTATTATTATTATTATTATTATTATTATTATTATTATTATTATTATTATTATTATTATTATTATTATTATTATTATTATTATTATTATTATTATTATTATTATTATTATTATTATTATTATTATTATTATTATTATTATTATTATTATTATTATTATTATTATTATTATTATTATTATTATTATTATTATTATTATTATTATTATTATTATTATTATTATTATTATTATTATTATTATTATTATTATTATTATTATTATTATTATTATTATTATTATTATTATTATTATTATTATTATTATTATTATTATTATTATTATTATTATTATTATTATTATTATTATTATTATTATTATTATTATTATTGTTATTATTATTATTATTATTATTATTGTGGATCGAATTGCACACCGCAGTAGGCTTTATTGACTTTATATTAGCACTTAGGCAGGATCCGCCCCTCCAGAGTCTAACATACCAGCAGTGACACAGGCACATTGATGTATACACGTGCTTTAGTGAGTGGCATAGATACCAGGCACCCGTACAGTGTTGAGTGATTGTGTGTGTGATGAGGGGCATTTGAGATAGACGGATCTGAGAGTGTGAGTACCTGTGAATATCACACTGAAATCGTATATTTGACTTGCATGCCTGACATGTAGGCATAGAGATGTATCATTCCTCATGCTAATTATACTTGACATGTTCTTATCAGTGTTGGGTTTTAATTGTAAAGTTGAAAGCATGTCTAAGTATATGTACCGTGAACGAGCTGATTATGAAAAAATTTCTGAGTTATTTATTGTCTATGTCATTATTTTACATGTGTGGTCACTATATTAGTTCTGACTGTATCCTTCTGAGCTCATCACTGCTTTTAGCCCAAGGTTAGTTCGATTACTTATTGAATATATCGGGTCAGTTGTAGTCATACTACTCCATGCACTTCGTGTGCAGATCCAGATATATCTGGACGTGGTGATTGCTAGATTTGTGCCAGTACCTGCTCTGAGACTTTGAGGTAGCTGCTATGACGTCCGCAGAGCTTGACTCCTTCCTTTTATTTTCTTCAGTATTGTTCTATTACTTAGATACTTGTACTAGAGTTTTGGCTTATGTTGATATTTAGTTGTGCTCATATACTTGCTGACACCATATTCTTGTATTGGGGCTTGGGGTTGGGCATGGGCAGGTTTGCCTCGGTTACTCATTTATAATGGATCTTATTTACAGTTGTGGCTCTTGAAGTTGGATCGTGACAGGTTTTACAGTTGATTTCGGCTTACAGTTACAAGTATATCATAAGAAATTTATATACAATTATAGGAGAGATTAAAACACAAAATTTTATGTGTTTAGGTTAAACAAATGTATCCTTTAGTTTTATGATTCAGTAGTTGTAACAACAAAAAGTTCAAATCTTTTCAACATCGGAAGAACTGACCGAGATGAATCATCAATGAACTAGCTAATCAAGTCTTTACAGCATACTCGACAAAATAGAATACGCTAGTGTTATTCTCATGATATCTTGGGTACGAAAGCTATTTCCACTTAGCTAATTTTTTATATTTGAGGATTGTGCGTTATGTTTTAGATTAAGTAGGTCTAATTAAGGGTGGAGGTTCGGGCACTCAGATTGGATATAAAAAATTTGATTTGAATTTTCGGGTTTCAGATTGAATAAATGACAATTCAAATCCAATCCAAATAAGCTCGGATTGGATATGATTTTTAAGTTCAGTTTCAGATTATTTGGTTTAGACATTTTGGATTTATGGTCTTGAGCTTATAAGTTGAGATTTTTTTTTTTTTACAAAAATAAATACCCAAATAAAATACTCATGTTAAATTGCTTGAAAAAATCATCGATCACTCTCTTCGTAATCATTCAAATAAAGTATTCAAGTAATGAAATTATTATCAAGAAAATGCAACTAAGACATTAATATGGCCTATAAGAAATAGCAATTGTAAAACCACGTCCAAATATAATGTATTCTGACAGTAACTTAATAATTATTTTTGAATATAAGATATAATATCTAATTGGTAGGGTATTGAATTTATTATTATTGGCATATGAAAAATGGAATAAATATAAAGTACAAAATTTTCAGATTTTCGGATATCCAAAAACCGAAAGTATCAAATCCAATATCCTATTTAGGGGTGTGCATTCGAATCGGTTTATCGATAAATCGAATCGATTATTTGTTATCGGTTCATCAATAAACGAAATCGAAAAAATCGAAACCTTATTGAAACGATAACGATAAGCATATGTACAAATCGATAATCGATAAGTAATTATCGATAAGGGTCAAAATCGAATCGATAAATCGAATGCACACCCCTAATTATTTCATCTACCACATTTAAGGAATGATCATATTTAAAGCTGAAGGGAATGAAGTTCAAATTAATGGAAAATAGAATTAGCAGTGATGATGTATTTTTATTTTTTTTAATACCGTTGGAGTGTTGGTGGCATATATTTGATCCCTTACTTTAGTTTCGTTGCATATGTCTATTGACACAATTTTTATGTTATAAACGGTGTTCGTCTTATTTTAGCTTCTTTTTGTCCATATTAGTTAGGCGTGTTTATAGCGATATACTTTCCGTGGAATCCCGCAAATTTTCTTATTGGTGTAATCGATAACCGAATCGATAAGCCCCAAAAATTAATAAATCGAAATCGAAAAAATCGAAACCTTATTGAAATGATAACGATAAGCATATGTACAAATCGATAATCGATAAGTAATTATCGATAAGAGTCAAAATCGAATCGATAAATCGAATGCACACCCCTAATTATTTCATCTACCACATTTAAGGAATGATCATATTTAAAGCTCAAGGGAATGAAGTTCAAATTAATGGAAAATAGAATTAGCAGTGATGATGTATTTTTATTTTTTTTAATACCGTTGGAGTGTTGGTGGCATATATTTGATCCCTTACTTTAGTTTCGTTGCATATGTCTATTGACACAATTTTTATGTTATAAACGGTGTTCGTCTTATTTTAGCTTCTTTTTGTCCATATTAGTTAGGCGTGTTTATAGCGATATACTTTCCGTGGAATCTCGCAAATTTTCTTATTGGTGTAATCGATAACCGAATCGATAAGCCCCAAAAATTAATAAATCGAAATCGAAAAAATCGAAACCTTATTGAAACGATAACGATAAGCATATGTACAAATCGATAATCGATAAGTAATTATCGATAAGGGTCAAAATCGAATCGATAAATCGAATGCACACCCCTAATTATTTCATCTACCACATTTAAGGAATGATCATATTTAAAGCTGAAGGGAATGAAGTTCAAATTAATGGAAAATAGAATTAGCAGTGATGATGTATTTTTATTTTTTTTAATACCGTTGGAGTGTTGGTGGCATATATTTGATCCCTTACTTTAGTTTCGTTGCATATGTCTATTGACACAATTTTTATGTTATAAACGGTGTTCGTCTTATTTTAGCTTCTTTTTGTCCATATTAGTTAGGCGTATTTATAGCGATATACTTTCCGTGGAATCCCGCAAATTTTCTTATTGGTGTAATCGATAACCGAATCGATAAGCCCCAAAAATTAATAAATCGAAATCGAAAAAATCAAAACCTTATTGAAACGATAACGATAAGCATATGTACAAATCGATAATCGATTAGTAATTATCGATAAGAGTCAAAATCGAATCGATAAATCGAATGCACACCCCTAATCCTATTCGAATCTAAATATTTTAAAAATTAAATCTAAAATGTAATCCATAATCTGAAAATTCAAAATAAATTAAATTTCGGTTTTAGTTTCGGGTTTGCCTAAACTGTATCACCCATCAGTCTAATTTATGGGATTATCGATAAGCTAAACAAAAAGAAGATTTACATTTATTTGGAAGATATTTATTTCAGATGTGTCCCACTAACTAGGGTAGGGAAGTTGCCTTTTATTTACGCAGAATGCCTAATAATCACAAGTCAATAAGTAATTAATTAAGCTTACTTATTCTACACATAACAAAAGTAGGATCAGACCTTATATTTCAATTTCAACAATTTCATTTGCAACTGGAGTCAAGCCACTACCCCTTTCCAATTATAATCAACTAATGTTAATCTGAATTTCAACATATATTAAATGGATCAGGACTTGCCGCATAAAGTAAAAAAACGTTAACGTCCTCCGTTTTCCTATATTTTAACCAGTCAATTTGGAATTTTGACAACTTCTGAAATATATTAATTTCACATAATTTGCCTTTTCTTGCGGCAGCTGTATTTGAATAAAGGGCTATGGTTTTAAATACCCCTTTGTTCCATTTTATGTAAACCTAGTTGATTCAGTATGAATAGAACGACTCGGCCGGTTGTTTTGAGTATTTTAGCCCCGTTTTCCAATTTACTGCTTTTCCTATGCTAAATTATTATTATGTGACTTGCCGGGATAGTTGGTTTGGTTCCGGAAATATTTCGGAATGAGTTGAGTAAGTTGAAAAGGTTGACCGGATACTTACTTATGTGTAAACGACCCTTGAATAGAGTCTTGAAGATTTCAATTACGCTATATGGTGATTTTGGACTTAGGAGTGTTTATGAATATTTATTTGAAAGTCTAGTTGAATTTGGCTTGAAACGATGAAAGTTGGAGAATTAGAAGTTTTAGAAATTTAGAAGTTTGACCGAGAGTTGACTTTGTGGTTATCGTGCTCGGATTTTGGTTCCGAAAATTTTAACATATCCGTTATGTCATTTATGACTTGTTTGAAAATTTGAGGTCAATCAGATTGATTTGATAGGTAACGACATCAAATGTAAAAGTTGGAATTCGTTAATTTTCATTAGGCTTGAATTAGGGTGCAATTCGTAGTTACGATGTTATTATAAGCAATTTAAGTCTTCGAAAAAGTTTGTATCATATTTTGGGACTTGTTAATATATTTGGTTGGGGATAGATTGGGCTCGGGTGAGTTTCAGATGGGTTTGGATTGGGTCACACTCTTATTTGATGTTTCGACGTCATTTCTTTTGGCATTTACGGTATCACACTATGCAAACAACCTTTGATTTGTGATTCGATTGAACCATCATATCCATATCGTAATTACGGAACCATAGCAATAAGAATCATCGCATTCTGAGGTTGTATGAGACAGTTATGTCCATTTTCGTATCGGGAAAGACTACTATTTTTCTGGTGCAGAGACAAATCGCATGTGTCAAATGCGATTTATAAGGCTCAGATGTCAAATGTGATATATAAGTCTCAGGTCTCAAATGCAATTTATAAGTCGCATGTGTCAAATACGACTTGCCAGGAAAGGTTCTAAAAATGGGGGTTTTGCCATTTTTAACATAATCAGAGTTGGGAAGCTCGATTTGGACAATTTTCAAAGGCAAACTTCACAAATTGGACTGCGGTAAGTGATCTTTGTCACACCTCCTTTTTTACACATCTACTCTGAAGGATAATGTATAAGGGAGTTTTTTCATTTAAAGTGACATTATTCGAAATTGAATTATTTATTTATTTTAGAGTCGCCACTTGGGATAGGTTTGACTTTTGGTGTCCCAAGTCACCAATTTATCTGGAATCCCAAATCAAGGAAATTTCTACTTCCCGAATGGAGTCTACGAACCAGAAATTCTGAATAAGGAATTCTATTGACCTGAGAGAAGGTGTTAGGCACCCCCGGATCCCGTGGTTCTAGCACGATCAATTAAATTATTATAATTGGCTAAAATTTGATTTTAATACATGTCATCCTATAGTGCAATTTTAAAATTATTTACCGCTTTTAATTAATTTTAAGGAAAGTGAACGTCGTTTAAAGCATGTTTTTGGATCACGTCACATGAAGTGCACCCGGATCCTCGACACATTTTATTCAACGTTTTGGGATTTGGATTTGGGTCACATGAAATGCACACCCGAATTTAGGAAGGTAAGATTATTAAAGAACGCACCTAAAGTGAATAACGTGTTATTAACTTTGAGGGAGGCCATGAAAATTCGCTAAATAGCACGTCTTGAGTTCTAAATTTTTTTTTGTAGAAGTAATTGTTGAGAGCTACGGAATTTATAAATTTTGTTTGGCGTGGCGCACCACGTTTTATTTTAAAAGGCCATCCTAAAAGCGACTAATGTTCTCTATTAAAGATTGTCTCTAAAGGCCTAATTAATTCATTAACATTATTAGTAGACTAGTATTCAAGGAATTCAGGCCTTCGAGCTCAAGTCCACATTTAAACAAGAGGAAAACCTCTTAATTCAAATGTGCTACTTAACTTGGAAGGCCCAAGCCGCATTACAATTTAAACCAGCCTTAATCAAAACCTTTAGCTCGAAGCCCATGAAAAAGGAAGTTGTAATCAATTTTTTTTAATGAGAAGCTGTCCCAAATGGGAACTTCCGAGCAGGCCTGACGCGGAGACAACAAGATTTGAGCTTTAGACCCAAACCACATAGGGCCTTGATTAGTGAAATTAACTGAGGGGGCCTGGTGATGTTTTGGCCTATGGTTGGGCAACTGGGCTATATTGGGCCTAATTCTCGCGGCCAAACAGTCCAACATCGATACTATCTCAACCAACACTGACGGGGATTTGACTTATTTATTTAACCAATTTTTTTTAAACATCTAATAACAGTGATCCGATTTATAGGCTAACTCCTTTGCCTTGTCCTCCAACTACGAGCAATTGGACAACCAAGATTAGCAACAAATTTAGGATTAAAACACAAAGAAACTGGATACTTTTACTTTAGGTAGACTCACTTACAAGCATTAAGATAGAATTGATGTATTATATCATGAGGATCTAGCAAGCTAACGGGTCATGATTTGAATTGGACCTTGATTCCACAAACAAACCACAAATTCATGGATCTACTGATTTTAAATGAAAGTAAACGCGTATAACAAATAATTAAAATGAAACCACGGGATTCCTAGACATAAACAAGTGACAAATTTCTAGTTAACGGACTATCAGATCTACATAGTTATGTTGATAAGGAGATGATAAAAATGTCCTGCTTAATTACAATAGTTCCAGAAGCCAGTAATAAAACTCATCATACAAATTTGGGGAATTATCAAACAGAATAACATTTCAAATGCATAACAGGCACATATAACTACATAAAACACAATACAGCTTCGAATCTTCTTATTTCCTTCTTCATTTCAGCAGTACATAGGGAGTTTTTGGGAGGTATGTACCTGGAAATGTAAGGAAAGTAAGTGAAGAGAAGAACCAACAGCAGTAAACAGGAATTAGCAGCAGCCCAAGGTTAACTTTAAACTCAAGGAGTGATACCAAGCAGACAAGGAATGTTTTGAGGCAAACAGTACCAATAAACATCAAAAACCAGCTTAATTGACCCAAATTGAATTCAAAATAACATCCAGGATTCTCTGAAACTTTAACTACTGAAGATATAAAGGAACATAAGCCATTTGACCTCGGATGAGCTGTGATTTTGTTTGAATTTCAGTAGTTTTTCAATAGTGTTTGAATTTAAACTTTTTTTGGATTTTTTTCTTTGATTTTTTCTAAGCACTGGAAACTGAATTTTGTAATTTTCCGAGTTTTTTTTTGAATTTCTAATATTTCTAGAAACTTGTGTGTATTTTTCAGCTTTTTCAAAACTTGTTCAATAAGGCAAGGAGTATGCCTTTTTATAGGCAAAGCTTACGACAACCCTCAGATTTCTGTTTTACCCCTAAGTCCCTCTTTTATTTTTCAGTTTTTAGCTAGTTAGTCCCTTATTTATTGGCTTGTTGCCCAAGTTAAACCACTATACTACTGAAATTCCCATTAGAACCCATTCTAGGTGCTTCTAGTGACTTCTAATTTCTATTGCCAAAGATTTCCTAACCCTAAATACCCACACTACCCTTTTTAATTCTAAAAATTACATCAAACCTGATCCCATCGGACCAAGATTGACCCAAAACACAGGCCAATTGAGTGAGCTCAAATGCCAAATAGGTCAGTAACGAATTGAGGCCCCAAATCAAATCCCTAATTCTATGAACTTTTAACAAAATAATACAAACACTGTCCTTAACTCCACAACTAAAGCTTGACCTATATTATGCTAATTGACGAAAGGGAACTAACCCAAAGCTAGGCAGACTAATTAACTAAACAAAACCCTGAATTAATCAAGCCTAAATGACTCCTTGAATGCACACAAACGGATCAAATAATCAACAAAAATAAAAAGAAGAGATGGAGGAATAGAACAAAAGGAATACAAAAGATAAAGAAGGAAAGTACCTAACATAATTGGAACCTAAGAAGAACAGGAACGGCCTTCGGGAAAACCTCTCCAATTTTGGCACATTTTGAGATTAAACATGTGTTTCCTTGTCGAAAATACATGAATAACCTCAAAATTGAACCAAAACTCTGGCCGGAACTTGAATTGTACGAAATCGGCACTTTAGGCTAAACTAATTCCAAGTTTTGAGATATTTCAGAGTTATTTGAAGGCAAATAATGGTGGATTCGTGATGTGTAAGGTTGAGGTGAACCTGTGATGTGAATGGGGGAGATTGGGGTCAGTGTCGTCGTACACGGCAGAGGCGACGCTAAGGTTTCAATTATTTGAGGAGGCTGGGTGGGATTCGAAGGAAACTAATTACGGATTTGGAATGGAGAGGGTGGTGGGAGTCCATGGTGTAAATTTGAGGGTGTTTGGTGGTCGGCCGCCACTGTGAGGCCATTTCCGGCGGCGGTCTAGGGCGGTAGACGACAGGGGCGGTAGGAGTCTCTAAAAGGGTGAAGGAGAGAGGGGGAAGGGGGGGGGGG
>MU698798.1:30756-55716 GCA_026770625.1 Nicotiana glauca | reverse complement strand
AACGTTACACATTGAGGAGGGGGATAGAACACATTTTTGACACCCATTTTTGGAAGACTACTATTCATCTTCTTCTTCAAGGGAAACACCATGAAAACCCTAGCTGAAACCTAGCAACCACCAGCCACACTGCCAGCCTCCTCCCCGCCCGAAACTGGCCGGAAATCAGCTTCCAAATGACTAGTGACAGCAGCGAACCGGCAACACCATGACTGCCTAAACCAGCCTCCAGCTCCGACCAGTCACGTTCGAAACGACCACCATTGCAGCCGCTGTCCGCCAGCTTGAACCAAACATCCCTGTCCAAACGAACCCGCCATCTCCTTCTGCTTCGAATACCAATAACAACCACCCACTTTGCTGCTGCTCGTGTCCAATACGAGTACCCCAAAGCTCCAGGTCTGGTCGAAAATGGCGGAAGTTGTTTAGTTTGTGATTTTTCGGCTGATGTTTGTTCACTTGATCTCTGAAGTCCAAAACTCGTTTGGCATCCTTTCTGGCAAATCCCGAGTTTTCTGATTGATTTCGAGGCGCCGAAGTTCCGATCGAAGTTCCCGACAAGGTTCATCTATGTGTTCTTGCTGCACCTAAAGGTCCGTTTCTCATTTTCTCCATTTGATCGTTATTGTCTATTTGTGTAACCATATGATTTATCTAGATGAATTAATGATTTTTGTTAGTTTGAGTTTCTGATATTTTCCTTGAAAGTGTTGACAGAATGTTGTGTTCATTATTTCTAATACTTGTATATTAATGATCAGTTTTATATGCTAACCGCTTGATAAAAGAATTATAAGTACTATTTGAAGCGTGAAACTTAATATTCCTTTTTTCGTTATTCATTCAGGTCTAGCTGTTTGGATGTGTTAGGACTTACCATAGTTCGTTTATCCTCTTTTGTATATATCTAAGGTTACATAATATATTATGCTACGAAATTTGATCATAGTTGGCAGAGATTGTCTTATGGGATTGCTGGTTTATTTGTCTCTTTTCCTCCTGGACTGAAATTGTGGTGATTTCCATATAGAGGTGTGCCATGTCGAATAAAATCCCAAAACCCATAGCCCTTACTTAATTATTTTTAGCTCTTTAGAATTGGACTTTTAAATAAAATATGAGACGAGCCTCGCCAAATAAAATACATAAATTGCGGGGCGCTCAATAAATGCTATAAAAAAATATACTTAGAATTCGGGTTGACCGTTTAGCGAATTTCACAGTCTTCCCCAAAGATACTAAACGCGTAGTTGCTCTAGGCGCGTATTTTAATAAAATTACCTTCTTAAATACGGGTGCACATTGATGTGACCCAAATCCAAATCTCAACGGAGTCAAAATGTGTTGACAACCACGGGTGCACTGGTGCGACGTGGTTCAAGACGTTGCAATTCTTATTAAAAATAAAAATAAAAAGCGGTTTATTAATAAAAGGCACATAGGTTAGAACATGTTTTAAAATCAGATAAAACCAAATACAACAGTTGAGCGACTATGCTAGAACCACGGAATCTGGGAATGCCTAACACCTTCTCCCGAGCTAACAGAATTCCTTACTCGGATTTCTGGTTCGCGAACTGTTAACAGAGTTATAATTTCCTCGGTTCAGGATTCAACCGGTGACTTGGGACACCATTAATCTCCCAAGTGGCGACTCTGAATATTAATAATAAATCTCGTTCCGATTGTCCTTTAAGTGAAAAAACTCCTTTACGTCCATGCGAGTGTGTAGTGAAAGAGGAGGTGTGACAGCTCTGGCGACTCTGCTGGGGACACAAACCCAGAACTTTGGTTTAGGGTTCAGAATTCGAGCTCGGAATAATTGTTGTATTTGGTTATATCTAATTTTCCTACATGTTTGCATGCTTAATGTGCTAAATGTTTACCGCTTTGATATTATCTGAACTGTATATAAACTGTGCCGAAACCCTTCTCTTCTTACCTCCGGGGATGTGCTTACTGGTTGAGACTCCCTATTCTGTTAGTGTCAATACCTTGAAATAGGAAAGAGGCCGGACAAGTTACTAAGTCGGATGGCCTTTTGGTTCCCGGTACGTAGCCCCCTCCTCGACTCGAGTTGTCAGCTCCGGTACACAGTCTAGAACACATACCCAGGTTTTGAACCTAGAATAACTTGACTTCATGCCAGATCCCTAGTAGGAGCGCTTATTTGCATCACGTTCATATTACTTAGGGGACTCAACACATGAGTTGGGTCCGTCTAGGACATGTAACCGGATATGAAACGACCACCATGATGCGTTTTACGTGTTGCATTTATTTGTCTCGGGCCTGCATGCTGACCGGATTTTGAACGTCGAGAATTTTGTGAAATTGAGAAAAAGAGAAAAAGAGAGAAATAGCAGTGTAAAGAATTAATTGTTTAGTTTTAGAAAAACCGATGCCCAAATACTGTCGAAACTCTGCCGAAATTTCGAAAAAATGAAAAACAAAAATGGAAATGTTTTGTTTTCAATAGTTTGTTTTACTAAAAGGAAAAAAAAAGAGTCGTTATTTTGTCTTATTTCAAAAATAGAAAAGAGTTTGTCTTGCCATGAAAAATAAAAATGAAAAAAAAAGAGTTCTTTTTATAGGTTTTTTTAGTTTATTTGTTTATGAAATGTAAAAAAATAAAAATGAAAATGAGTCTTGCTTTTGAAAGTAGTTTTGTTATTTGCTTATGAAATGAAAAAAATAAAAAATCTTGTTTTAAAATAGTTCGTTAATTTGCCCGAACTACGCTGGTTTGATTCTCACCGGATGTGAGATACGTAGGCAACCCTCATCGGGTCCAACCACCCCTTTTGCAAAAATAGCCAAAAATACCAAAAGTTTAATTTTTATGCAATAAGTCGGGTGACGCCATTCTTGTTGAAAAATAAGCCAAATGTCCCCAAAAGGGAGCCGGAAGGCTGTTTTTGCAAGAACAACCACCCTAAGTCATTTTAAATCAGTTTGCGGGCACAGCCTTAAAATCTCCCTTTCGGAAGTGCGGAAAGGTCGTATTTGCAAAACTGAGCCTTTGTTTTCTTAAATAAGATTTTTTTTTAAAAAAAATATAGCCACTTTGTTTTTGAAGTCAAAATAAGCCATTACATAGCCAGATTTCTTTAAATAGTCGCAGTTGACATTGGAGCCTTCTCAGTCTTGCCCAGGCCCATGGCGATGCCGAGTGATGCCTCGTGGGCCCCAGGATTTGCAGCTTTGATGTACTCCTAGATTAGTCGAGTCTGTACTTTGTTTTTAAGTATGTTTTGTACTTTCCTTTCCGGAAAAAAAATAGTCTAGTATTTTTGTAATCGCAGTTGTTATTAACGAAAATCTGAAAATTCCCAAAAGTTTTTTCGTTATTTCTTGCATTTAATTTTGTACTTATTTGTAAGAACTACGCTCGGTCTGATTCATGCGGGGTCATGATACATAGGCAATCCACGTAGGATTCGACCATAACCAAAAACAAAAAAAAGGAAAAACCACAAAAGGGCAATAGCGGAAACACAAACAAGAAAGAAAAGAAAAATCAAGAAAAGAAGAAAATAGGAACAACAGAAGACAAAGACAAGAATGAAAGAAAAACAAAAGAAGGAAAAAGAAGAAAAGCAAAGGAAGAAAAAGTTTGCAATTGGAAATAAGGAAAAGGCCGGGATGACGCATGCGACCGATCAAAAGCTGTTACCAATATGTTAAATGCCCTAACGCTAACGTGATGGTTTCATTTTGTCATGTTATTCCAGAAAGGTGGTTGGTTTGTGGTTTTAAAGTGGTAATCTTCTTTACAACACAAGGACAAAAGGCAGTCGGCGTCTTGGCAACCCATTCCTACAACACCCGGTCGAATAAACTGAACATAACAGGCCAAGAATCAGATACTAGTATTGTGGACCCGTCAAAAGAGGTAGAAGTGGTAGATGTCAAAGCAATGAGGGAAGAGATGTATAAGTTGAGGCGGCAGATGGCCGAGATGCATCAGGCCTGGGCTAAGGGTCAGCCGTTGCCAGTTTACCCCGCCAATCCAGCATATATCCCACCTTTGGCTCAGTCTCAGGAGCTTCCTACTGTGAATTCATCTCCAGCTTTCCCTTTCTACCAATAGAGTTATAGCACCACTTCCTATCCTCCCCAAGATCCACCACCCAAAGAAAACCCTCCCCCACCAATTACCCCTGTTTTTGTGGCACCTCCACCTGCCATATTGCAAAAATCTTCCAGTGAGCCTTTGTTTCCAACTCACGACAGCCAGTACTACCCTCCTGAGGTTACCCTCAAAGCTCCTGATCCATATTCCTACACTCCTCACTTTGAGCCCCCGGTGGAAACTAACAAGCCGCTTAAGGATCCGAAACAGGAAGAGATGTTCCGAAAAGTAAAAAGACTGGAGCAGTCCTTCAGGAACATGAAAGGGTTGGGTGGCCAAGTCAGTGTGGCCTATATAGATTTATGTCTATTCCCGGATGTTCAGTTACCCGCAGGGTTCAAAATTCTAAAATTCGACCTGTATGACGGTCATGGTGACCCGGTGGCCCACCTAAGGGGATTTTGCAGCAAAATGAGAGGGGCCGGTGGGAAAGATGAATTACTGATGGCGTACTTCAGTCAAAGTCTCATGGTGCCGCTTTGGAATGGTATACGCGGCAAGATCATGTCCGATGGTACACATGGGACGATTTGGCCCAAGCATTTGCAGACCACTTTCAATACAACCTCGAGATTGTCCCCGATCGACTCTCATTGATCAAAATTGAGAAGAAGCCCGGAGAAAGATTTAGAGAGTACGAATTTCGGTGGAAGGAACAGACTGCAAGGGTCGATCCTCCAATGAAGGAAGGCGAAATGGTGGATTATTTTTTGCAGGCTTTGGAGCCTACTTACTATGGTCATCTGGTGTCAGCAGTGGGAAAATCTTTCAACGAGGTAGTGAAAATGGGAAGTATGGTTGAAGAGGGGCTAAAATCCGACAAAATCATGAGCTATTCGGCAATCAAGGCAACTACTTAGGCCATGTAGAGCGGAGGGGTACTGGGAAAGAAAAGAAAGAAGATGTGGCGGTAGTTGACTCGAGATCTTGGTCCAGGGGTCCATCACACTATTACCATCAACCCCGTCCCCAAATTTATTCCCACACTCCACAGTACTATTACCCACCCTGTGGTCCCCACTTCTCTATCCACCATGCCCACACATACCCCTAACATCCTACCCACGCGCCATGGCGCGCACCCACTCCACAAAATACTTAACCAACTCAAAACACCTACCCACCTCCAAGAGCCCACAAGAATCCCCCTAGAGCAGGTTTACGAGCCAGCCAAAATTTCAAGCAAGAGAGAGCAAAGAAGAAGGAAACTTTCACCCCATCAGAGAATCATATGCATACTTGTTTGAGAAACTAAAGCATTATAACCTGATTGCACCGGTTCCTCCGAATCATGTGGACAAGTGCGCAAGAAGCTTCGATCCTTCTAAAAGGTGTGAATACCATTCCAATGCCCAGGGGCAAGATGTTGAAAGTTGCCGGGATTTGAAAGAGAGATAGAAAGAATGATTCAGGAAGGGATTATTGCGGTCCAGGACAATGACACCCAGAACATTGCACATAATCATTTACATGCACAGGTGCACATTTTGTGGGTAAGATCCATGGTGACGGGGAGTATGAGAATCCTCTCGAAAACTTGTTGAATGAAGGTCCCCGTAATTTTAATGGGAAATCCAGTGGCTAAGGTGTCGAGTTTTGTGGCTGGAAAGGCGCTCCATCTCTTGGTTAGCTAGAATAGGGTTTTGGTGGTTTATTTTGTTGTCATTTCTATTGTCCAGGTTATTCTCAGGGTTGTAATCCGGACATTTTCTTGTAACTCAAACCCTTCTATTTTTTCACTTTGCTTTGTTTAGTCATAATAGCTTGTTTAGTATCGTCTAGGTTCGTTCAAGGACTGTAACTAGTTATTTTCGCTTGTTTTGTTGTTTAAATCCTTTCACCGTTAATCTAATGCAATTCTATATTTCCTGCCATTTCTAGTCATTTTATTTAGTTCCCTTCTCCCTTTACAATTCTTTTATACTGGTTCTAGTGACATGACATGCATGCATAATTCTCAGCCTGGTTTTAAAAGTCAGTTTAGTAATGAAGCAATGAAACAATGTTGAAGCTGTAAGGACATTCAAGGGAAATGAGTAAAGGCATTTTGAGATCACTTCGAGCCCAAATGAAGTGAAACTGGGAGGCAAATAGAACATAAAGAAATACTGTTGAAATGCATCACGCCGCATCGGTTTGAATCCAAAGGCAGGCTTACCCTAAATCTACAAGGACCGTTCGTGGTACCGAGATAGTTGTCCAATGGTGCTAAGCAATTGACAAATACAGAAGGCAAGTATGTGAATCAATCAAAAGGTGTTATGTGTGTTCTCCTCAGCTTGTTTAACTGTGTAGTTTGTACTGGGCATGTTTTGGGAGATTGGAATGACGAAGGCATTTTATTCTGCTATCCAAACACTTTATCCTTTGTTACCCCTTTGAGCCTCGATTGTTTTCTTGCATACCCCTCTTTCAGAATCAAATATAAAACTCGTAAGCCCGAGCAGGGAAAGTAAGTGGAGAAACAAGAGAAAAAAGTGAGAAAGAAAAGAAAAAAGAAAATGAAAAGAGAAGAAAAAGAGAAAAGAAAAGAAAAGAAAATAAAGGAAGAGAAAAGAAAAGAAAAGAAAAGAAAGGAAGAGAACAGAAAAGAAAAAAAAAGAAAAGAAATGAAAAGAAAGAAAAAGAAAAATGGAAGAAAGAAAGATCGCGACAAGAACGTAGTTTCTATGGCCTGAATTACGTTTACTTGATCCCGAAAGGGTACGTAGGCAGCCTCTCCCTGAGGTTCAATCACACCAAAACAAAAGTCCAAAAGTCCCCAAGAAAGAAACTGGGGCAGAAGTTGTGGTTGTCATGGGAAATCTGATTCCGAAAGTTGTAATTTTGAACCCATGTTGAATTATTTTGAGCCTTTGATACCCTTCTTTCTATCCCCATCCAAAAGCATGCATTACGGTCCAAAGAAAGACCTTCCGATCAGTCTTCAAGAAATGCCGAGTCTATTGAGCAGAGGTGAATCATATCAGGGGCAACACTCCGTTCCAAACGAAGGAAATGAAGAATGAGAAAATCTTGTTAATGAGAACCCTCACGGGTACCCCCAAGGTTATGAAAGCTGAGAGAGATCAAAATGAGAGAGTTTTATTGGTGAAAACCTTCACGGGCACCATAAGGCGACGGTGAGTTGAGAGAAAAATCAAAATGAGAGAGGCTTGATGGTGAAAACCCTTCGGGCACTACAAGTCGAATAAGGATTGTGAATCAGATCGGGCAAGCAGAGCATTGAAACCCAGTTTCATGGCAAAAGTTACAACAAGAGCTGAACATCAGATTTGCTAAACAGAGTAGGCTGCAGGTGCATGTCAAGGTCATTAGAGTCGGTATCCACACCCGATGGATTGCTACTCTATAGGTTTCTTGTTAGGAATCGTCTCTCTCCATTACCCTTTACTCCAATCCTCCCACTTTGTTTTACTCCTTCGTCCTGGGTCGGTTGTTCAAAACAAGTGAGAAATGATATCAAAATCTGCCATCAGGCTTTCCAATTAAACAACACGGGACCTGGTGAGCACATAAAGGCATCAAGCCAGGAGAAAACTGCAGGCACACTGAGTTGATCACAATCAACATGCTTTGGGACTCGTGCAAAATACAAGGGTCTGATTTAGGAACCACGCAACAGATGGAGGGTGTTTTGGTGAACGGATCAGAGGAATTTTCCGTGTCAAGAGTAACAAAGAAAGTGGTAAGTCAATAAACAAGCAAGATCTTCGAGTGGGAATCAGTTATCGTGACAAGTGAAGGAACAATAAACTCAAGGCCAAAGCCAGTGGTCAAGAAAGAACATCATATACACAAAGAAGGGACAATAGACGTGATGCGGGATTCATATGAGACATGAGGATTGGGGAGATGACCGTTCATGCAATGCAACAAATGGAGGATGTTGGGCCACCTTCAAAGTTCAAGGCCACAAACCAACCACCACATTTTAAACTCACAAGTTTTCATTGTTTGAAACAGGAACAAAGCAGCGGAAGAAAGTTGGTTCAACGGTAAGGGAACAAGAAAGGAAGGGAAAAGAAAGGGAAGAAGAGGAGAGCTGACAAAAGAGAAGTTTCTTAAATCACTGACCTTTGCCACTACTTTTTGTAGCGTTTCCTCCTAGGATAAAAGGCCTAGTCTGATGGATTTTTCTTCAAATCAAAATCTTAGTCTGATGAATCTTTCTCCTAAGATAACACAATAGACCTATTCTGATGAACCTTCTCCTAGAGTTTGAATCTTAGTCTGATGAATCTTTCTCCTAAGATAACACAATAGACCTAGTCTGATGAACCTTCTCCTAGAGTCTGAATCTTAGTCTGATGAATCTTTCTCCTAAGATAACAAAATAGACCTAGTCTGATGAACCTTTTCCTAGAGTCAAAATCTTGGTCGGATGAATCTTTCTCCTAAGATAACCGTGGAAACCTAGTCTGATGAATTTTCTCCTAGGATCAAAATCTTAGTCTGATGAATCTTTCTCCTAAGATAGAAAACCTAGTCTGATGAATTTTCTCCAAGGATAAAAATCTTAGTCAAAATGGTTTTACTCACAGGGGACGTACATGCCAATCAAGTTTTTAGTTTTGTTCTCATCATCGCATCAATAACTTAGGTAACAACTCACAAGTCTGCCCAGCCACCAAACTGGGGCAGAAAATTTTCTTTGTTTGTTTATTTTGTTGCAGTCAGGAGCCCACCTGGAGAACAAGGGAAGTGCAATTCAAATTTTAGCTTTTAATTTTTAATATTTGATAACATGATATACCCAGCCACCAAACTGGGGCAGAAAATGTTCTTTGTTTGTTTATTTTGTTGCAATCAGGAGCCCACCTGAAGAACAAGGGAATATTTTTCAAGTTCAGTAATCAGGAGCCCACCTGGAGAACAAGGGAATACATTTCAAGTTTCAGCAGTCAGGCGCCCACCTGGAGAACAAGGGAAGTACAATTCAAATTTTTAGCTTTCAATTTGATAACATGCTGGGGCAGAAAATTTTCTTTGTTTTTGTTGCAATCAGGAGCCCACCTGGAGAACAAAGGAATACTTTTCAAGATCAGCAATTAGGAGCCCACATGGAGAACAAGAGAATACTTTTCAAGATCAGCAATCAGGAGCCCACCTGGAGAACAAGGGAATACTTTTCAAGTTCAGCAATCAGGCACCCACCTGGAGAATAAGGGAAGTACAATGCAAATTTTAGCTTTCAATTTTTAATATTTGTTACATGATGTGCCCAGCCACTAAACTGGGGCAGAAATTTTTCTTTGTTTGTCTATTTTGTTGTAGTCAAGAGCCCACCTGGAGAACAAGAGAATATTTTTCAAGTGTCAGCAATCAAGAGCCCGCCTGGAGAACAGAGGCATATGTTTCAAGTCTTAGCAGTCAAGCATCACTCGGAGACAGGGTAAAACATCTAAGATCACAATTCAAGTCAGCAACAAAGGAGTCTTGCGGAAATAATTTGAGTCAAAAGTTCGAGACGACCAGCGGAAGTTGGTCACAATCCAAAATAATAAAAGAAGAGGAGAAACAAAAAGAAGGCAAAAGGAATCCAAATGCAGAAGCAGAGAAATATGTGAATTGCTTAAGACATGATTGGAGTCACAAGTGTGGGGCGCTGTCCGGGTTTGGTCTGAAAAGCTGAGGAAGAATGAATTAGCACCTGCAACTAGTTAGAGTCAAGGTTCAAATCCAAGGTCTGCATGAAGAACCATTCAAGACTCAAGATCAAGTTTCAGAAGACTTATAGATAGGAATCTTATAACTCGTAGTTGATAGGCTTAGGTAGTCTCTTTTCATTTCTTTTGATTTTGATGTAATAACAGGATCGCGGATCGGAACCTCGGCAGAACGACACCTCGACCAGCTCTTCACCTCGGCATACTCTACCATCTCACTCACTTTTTAACTGCACTGACCTGATTCCTTTATAGCCAAGGATATGTAGGCAACCTCTGAAGCAAGGTTCTGTCAAATCTTTCAAAAAATGCTTCCCACGGAGTATTCAAACGGGCAAAAATCGCTCGTATCCGCTCACTTTGTCTTTGCACGAAAACTCTTCGTGTTTCCTAGCAAAGAGGGGCAGCCGTGAGCACGTGCTTTTTTCCCTACATGAAGATAACTCCTAAAAATAGATCAAAATAATTTTTATTGATTTTTTAGGAATTTTCCTTTATTTAGTTGCATTTCATGCATTTTAATATTTTAAAATCAAAATAATAAATACCAAAAAATATCTTGCATAGCATTTAGGCTTTATCGGAAGTCATTCGATTTTCATAAAATTAAAAATCACAAAAATATTTTATTTTTACACCTTTTTCTTTTCTTGATTTTTCTCTTCTAATTTAGGATTAAGTAGCTTTTATAATTTTCACAATTAGTATAATTTTAGATAATTTAGGTTTTTAATTTTAGAATTTTTAATAAAAAAAGATAAAAGAAAAATTGGGAATAAAAAAAAGAAGAATTAGAAGAACCCTTCCCCCAAAAATATTCCCCACATAAGACCTTCCCCCAAAATATTTTCCCCCCAAAAGACCTTCCACAAAATATTTTACCCCTAAAAAGACCTTCCCCCAGAATATTTTCCCCCCAAAAGACCTTCCACAAAATATTTTACCCCTAAAAAGACCTTCCCCCAGAATATTTTCCCCCCAAAAGACCTTCCACAAAATATTTTACCCCTAAAAAGACCTTCCCCCAGAATATTTTCCCCCCAAAAGACCTTCCACAAAATATTTTACCCCTAAAAAGACCTTCCCCCAGAATATTTTCCCCCCAAAAGACCTTCCACAAAATATTTTACCCCTAAAAAGACCTTCCCCCAGAATATTTTCCCCCCAAAAGACCTTCCACAAAATATTTTACCCCTAAAAAGACCTTCCCCCAGAATATTTTCCCCCCAAAAGACCTTCCACAAAATATTTTACCCCTAAAAAGACCTTCCCCCAGAATATTTTCCCCCCAAAAGACCTTCCACAAAATATTTTACCCCTAAAAAGACCTTCCCCCAGAATATTTTCCCCCCAAAAGACCTTCCACAAAATATTTTACCCCTAAAAAGACCTTCCCCCAGAATATTTTCCCCCCAAAAGACCTTCCACAAAATATTTTACCCCTAAAAAGACCTTCCCCCAGAATATTTTCCCCCCAAAACACCTTCCCCAAAATTATTCCCCACACATACCCTATACACTATAATATATACACACAAAAAATACACTTTGAGGGGGGGGGGGGGCAACGTTACACATTCAGGAGGGGATAGAACACATTTTTGACACCCATTTTTGGAAGACTACTATTCATCTTCTTCTTCAAGGGAAACACCGTGAAAACCCTAGCTGAAACCTAGCAACCACCAGCCACGTCGCCAACCTCCTCCCCGCCCGAAACTGGCCTGAAATTAGCTTCCAAATGACCAGTGACAGCAGCGACCCGACAACACCATGACTGCTTGAACCAGCCTCCAGCTCCAACCAGTCACGTTCCAAATGACCACCATTGCAGCCGTTGTCTGCCAGCTTGAACCAAACGTCCCTATCCAAATGAACCCGCCATCTTCTTCTGCTTCGACTACCCATAACGACCACCCACTTCGCTGCTGCCTGTGTCCAAAACGGGTACCCCAAAGCTCCAGGTCTGGTCGAAAATGGCGGAAGTCGTTTAGTTTGTGATTTTTCGGCTGATGTTTGTTCACTCGATCTCTGAAGTCCAAAACTCGTTTGGCATCCTTTCCGGCGAATCCCGAGTTTTCTGATTGATTTCGAGGAACCGAAGTTCCGATCGAAGTTCCCGACAAGGTTCATCTGCATGTTCTTGCTGCACCTAAAGGTCCGTTTCTCATTTTCTCTATTTGATCGTTATTGTCTATTTGTGTAACCATATGATTTATCTGGATGAATTAATGATTTCTGTTAGTTTGAGTTCGAGATATTTTCCTTTAAAGTGTTGACAGAATGTTGTGTTCATTATTTCTAATACTTGTATATTAATGATCAGTTTTAAATGCTAACCGCTTGATAAAAGAATTATAAGTACTATTTGAAGCGTGAAACTTAATATTCCTTTTTCCGTTATTCATTCAAGTCTAGCTGTTTGGATGTGTTAGGACTTACCATCATTCGTTTATCCTCTTTTGTATATATCTAAGGTTACATAATATATTATGCAACGAAATTTGATCATAGTTGGCAGAGATTGTCTTATGGGATTGCTAGTTTATTTTGTCTCTTTTCCTCCTAGACTGAAATTGTGGTGATTTCCATATAGAGGTGTGCCATGTCGAATAAAATCCCAAAACCCATAGCCTTCACTTAATTAATTTTAGCTCTTTAAAATTGGAAATTTAAATAAAATATGAGACGAGCCTCGCCGAATAAAATGTATAAATTGCGGGGCCCTCAATAAATGCTATAAAAAAATATACTTAGAATTCGAGTGGACCGTTTAGCGAATTTCACAGTCTTTCCCAAAGATACTAAATGCGTAGTTGCTCTAGGCACGCATTTTAATAAAATTACCTTCTTAAATACGGGTGCATATTGATGTGACCCAAATTCAAATCTCAACGGAGTCGAAATGTGTTGACAACCATAGGTGCACTGATGCGACGTGGTTCGAGACGTATTTTCATGACGTTGCAATTCTTATTAAAAATAAAAATAAAAAGCGGTTTATTAATAAAAGTCACATAGGTTAGAACATGTTTTAAAATCAAATAAAACCAAATACAACAGTTGAGCGACCGTGCTAGAACCACGGAATCCTAGAATGCCTAACACCTTCTCCCGGGTTAACAGAATTCCTTACTTGGATTTCTGGTTCGCGGAATGTTAACAGAGTCATAATTTTCTCAGTTCGGGATTCAACCGGTGACTTGGGACACCATTAATCTCCCAAGTGGCGACTCTTAATATTAATAATAAATCCCGTTCTGACTGTCCTTTAAGTGGAAAAACTCCTTTACGTCCATGCGGGTGTGTAGTGAAAAAGGAGGTGTGACAACCAGTATGTGAGATCAAGATTGCCCCAATTCAAACAACTTTAGCGTTTACCACTCCATCAAAGAACTTTTTCCAAGCATGAGTATCTTCAGAGATTGCTTCTATTGAATTTACCTCTTCATCTGGTAAGTAAGTGCTCAACAGTTGGTATTCCTCATCAACCAAATTTTCAGCCAAATAATCTGCCAACGCCTGGGCTTTCATCGCCATGCGGGTGACATAAACTATGTCGAATTCGGTGAGCAGGATCTTCCATTTTGCTAATCTCCATGTGGGCATTGGTTGCTGGAATATGTATTTCAATAGATCCAACCTGGTTATGAGGTAGGTGGTGTAGGCTTGCAGATAATGTCTTAGCTTCTGAGCGACCCAAGTCAAGGCACAGAAGGTTCTTTCCAACAGAGTATATTTTATTTCATAACTGGTGAATTTCTTACTCAAGTAGTAGATTGCATGTTCTTTCTTCCCAGTTACATCGTGTTGCCCGAGGACACAGCCAAAAGAATTTTCCAATACCGTCAGATACAATAAAAGAGGTCTCCCTGGCTCTAGTGGGACCAAGACTGGTGGATTTTACAGATATTCTTTGATCTTGTCAAAGGCTTCTTGACATTCATCCGTCCACTTGACTGCTACATCTTTCTTTAATAGCTTGAATATGGGCTCACATGTGGAAGTCAGTTGAGCAATGAACCGGCTGATATAGTTTAATCTACCCAACAAGCTCATCACGTCCTTCTTAGTTCTTGGAGGAGGCCAATCCCGGATAGACTTTATCTTTGTTGGGTCTAACTTGATACCTCTCCTGCTGACTGTGAAGCCCAGAAGTTTGCCCGACGGAACTCCAAATGCACATTTAGCCGGGTTCAGCTTCAGATCATACTTGGGCAATCGCTCGAAGAACTTTCTCAAATCTCGAACGTGGTTATCCTGAGTTCGGGACTTGATGATTACATCATCCACATACACCTTTATCTCCTGATGCATCATATCTTAGAAGATGGCGGTCATGGCCCTCATATAGGTCGCTTCATCATTCTTCAGACCAAATGGAATAACCCGGTAACACTATGTACCCCAGGGCATGGTGAAGGCCGTTTTCTCTGCGTCTTCCTCATCCATTAACATCTGGTGATATCCTGCGTAGCGATCCACAAAGGACTGTATTTCATTCCTGGCGCAGTTATCAACAAGGATGTGGATGTTGGACAAAGGGAAATTGTCTTTGGGACTTGCCTTATTCAAATCTCTATAGTCCACACACACTCGGGTCTTCCCATCTTTTTTCGGAACTAGGACTACATTGGCCAACCATGTAGTGCACCGAACAACTCGGATTACCCCTGCTTTCAATTGTTTTGTGATTTCTTCTTTGATCTTATCACTGATGTCAGTTTTAAAATTTCTCTATTTTTGATGGACCGGAGGGCAATCGGGGTAAGTTGGCAACTTATGCACCACTAGATCAACACTCAGCCATGGCATGTCATCATACGACCAAGAAAACACATCTTTAAACTCAAACAGGAGTTGGATTATTGCATCTCGGGTTTTCTTATCTGTGTGAATGTTTATTTTGGTTTCCCGTATTTCCTCAGAAGTTCCCAAGTTAACCGGCTTAGTATCATTCAAATTTGGCTTAGGTTTATTCTTAAATTGTTCCAGTTCTCGATTTATTTCCCTAAATTCCTCTTCTTCATCATATTCCAGTTCTTGGTTCATTATTTCACAATTAGACAGCATGTTTGGATCTGGGCATGAAGTCTACAAGCATGTCATGTTATTTAAAGCCGCATTATTATGACTGAAAAGAAGAAATAAAAGAGGAAAATAAAGAAAATCAGAAAGAATAAAGAGAAAAACGAACGATGAAATATTGATTTCATTTCTTGGAATTGGGAAGATAACATGGTTTACATTGGGAATTTAAAGACAATAAACCAAAAGAAACATCCGAGTTACACACTGGAATAATTGGGGATGCATAAAAACTAGCTGGACAGGTCTATAGGGACTCCCGCGTGATCGTAAAGGGCGTAGCCTTCCAATTTTGAAGCTTGGCGCTTGGTCCCATGTATATCATCTCAGCGGTGCTAGTGCCCTCTCCCGGCTTAACCATGTGAGTTTCGTAGACTACCTTTCTCATTGCCCTACATATTTCAATTTATTCAGCCATGAAAACCTCATCATCTTCCTCTTCACTGTACTTAGGCTTGACAAAGGTTTCATACAGATATGGCAATGGCTGTGGCAAAACCTATCCTTCCTTCTTTCTCTCATCTACCCACCTTACATCATCTGGGGTAGGGTGGAAACCTATCCCAAAGAACTTTTCGGTCATAGGCAGAGTCACCAACTCATATATTTCTTGTAGAGACTTTCCAAGTCCTTTTCCTGGCTTAAAACCATGTCTGATCATTTTGTTGGCCACCATAATCAAGGAATTGGATAGGAATGGTTGAGGGCAGGGGTTTCCTTCTTCATGCTGGTCTGCCACCACAACTTCAAATGCTTGGTAGACTATGTGTTCACAACCCTCCCTCATTTCTAGGCATGGGACAGATGGGTCCCCATAGATCGACTGTTCATCTTCTCCATGGACCATAATAATTTCCTGATCCTCATATTCAAATTTCACCATTTGGTGCAGGGTAGAAGGCACAGATCCAGCGGCATGGATCCAAGGCCTTCCCAGAAAAAAATTATAAGACGTATCCATATCCAGCACTTGGAATGTCACCTCGAAGTCCACCGTTCCAATGGTCAAGATTAGGTCAATTTCCCTGATGGTATCTCTTTTGATGCCGTCAAAGGCTCTCACACATACATTATTGGGACGAATCCTTCCAATCCCGATTTCCATTCTCTGAAGTGTAGAGAGTGGGAAAATTTCAACACCTGAGCCTTCATCTACCATGACTCGCTTTACATAATATCCCTAACACTTGACAGTCAAGTGCAAGGCCTTATTTTGAGCAGCTCCCTCTAGAGGCAAGTCATTTTTGCTGAATGAGATTTGATTGACAGCAAAGAACCTTTCTACCATTATTTCAAGTTGTTCCACCGAGGTTTCCACTGGCACGTATGCTTCATTCAGAGTTTTCATTAACACCTAGTGATGCTCAGGGGATTTCAATAGTAATGACAGTAAAGACATTTGTTCAGGACATTTTTGCAGCAGATGGACCATCTCATAGCTAGCCATTTTCATCTTTTGAAAGAAAACTTTTGTTTCCTCAGCACTCACAGGTTTCTTAGGCGGGAAACGCCTTTTGGTAGCATTGTTTACCTCTTCTATGTTTGAGTACTTTTCAACAGGGACATTTTCTGGAAGCCCTCCCAAGATCTCTTTCCCTTTATACGTAACCACCGTCTGATGATAATTCTAGGGCACTGCAGCAGGGTTGGTCATAGACTTTTGTGGCACGCGTCCAATAACCACTGGCTCACTCAGCCGAGGTGGTTTGATATTGTCCGCCGCACAACGTAGGCTTGCTTGGGTACGTACACTTGTGTTCCCTTTTTTACTTCTAATTTCTTTGGAGGGCCCATAATCAGCTTCTTTTCTTGATGACCTCACGGGACATAGAGAATTCCATCATTGGGAGGTATCTCTTCTATTCTGGTTTTAGCTTCCTTTTCTGGCTCCGTCTTGGTGACTTTGTTTTTCTTCTCCCCTTTATCTTGCTTCGGGGTAAGCCCTGGCTTTCTTTCTGTGTCAGCAATATCAATGATGGCCTTTAATGCCGGATCAAACTCTTTATCCCCACAGATCATCCCAATAACAGGCCCATTATTGTGGGATGGCAAAGGATTGTTGGTCACATTTGGGACCTTCTCGTCCCTTAGCACTATCTTTCCTTGCTCTATCAACTCTTCCACGGCTCTTTTCAACGTCCAACAATTTTCTGTATCATGCCCCTCAGCTCCTGAGTGATAAGTACATCGAACGCCCTGCTGATAGGAGGGTGATTCTAGGTTTTTCCTGTTTGGAGGTATAGGCTACAACAAATTCATTTGAACAAGCTTTGGGAACAGACTGGAGTAGGGTTCGCCGATTGGTGTAAAATTTGGTCTCCTGGGCGGTTCCCGAGGACGGAAGTTATTTGGCGGAGGACGGGGGTTATAGTGGTTTTGGTGAGGAGGCTGGTCTCTTTGAAATGGAGCTTGGTTTCTATTGGCATGTGGCTACGGCTGGGCAAAGGGTTGAGCGTTCATGACCGCATAAGGTGGAGGAGCATAAGCCATGTCATGATGAGGGTAGTAACGTTGAGGGGTTCTTTCAGAAAATATGGGTCTGGGAGCACGGTGTCTTCTTGCCCCTGATGCTGCCATAGACGTTTCGTCTTTCTTCTTACCCTTAGCCATTCCTCCAGACCTGCCATAGATGGCTTGGGAGGTTGCTCTGATGGCTGACTGGCTTAAGATTCTACCCGTTTCCAAACCATTCTCCACCATCTCACCGATCTTAGTTGCTTCTGCGAAAGGTTTGCCCATAGCCGACATCATGTTCTGGAAGTAATCGGCTTCCTGGGCCTAAAGAAATACGGTGACCATTTCCACTTCATCCATTGAAGGTTTCACCTTCGATGCTTGCTCGCACCACTTAATTGCATATTCCCAAAAACTTTATGAGGATTTCTTTTTTAGATTCGCCAAAGAGTTCCTGTCTGGCGCAATGTCTATGTTGTACTGAAATTGTCGAACAAAATATCTGGCAAGATCGTCCCAAATGTGCCATCGAGATATGTCCTGATCCATATACCACTCCGAGGCTATGCCTACCAAGCTTTCTAAAAAGTAAGCCATTAACAACTCCTTTTTTCCACCGGTCCCACGCAGTTGATTGCAATACTTTTTGAGGTGAGCGATGGCATCGCCATGCCCATCATATTTTTCAAAATTCAGAATTTTGAATCCCATAGGCAGGTGCATGTGAGGGAATATGCACAAATCAATATAGGCAACACTTTTCTGCCCGCATAAACCCTGCATATTTTTTAAGGTCTGCTCTAAACTCCTCATCCTCTTTTCCATCTCATCATGTTCAGGAGCTTTAAGGGTTTCATCTTGTCTGGGTGTGGACTCGTACAGGGGTGGCTGAGAGCAAGTGTATGTGGGATATTGAGGAGGATCCGCTTGAAAAATAGGATTTTTGAAAGTGAAGGCCGGGGGATCAAGAGCGGGCCTAGGTAGCGAAGGTTGTGTGGTAGCGGAGCATGGTGGAGCTATAAAGATATTGGGAGCTACTCCTGATGTGAACACCTGGGGGCGTACCTCAGAATGTGTTCCTACAAAATGAGCAGTCATTGTAGGGTGTCCCAATGGGGTATTCAGATGACTGATGGGGATGTTAGAAGTACCCCCGGATCTCAGTAACAATTCAGGAAAGCCAGGGATAGCATTTGGAGGCTCTCTTCCGTTAGTCCATGCATCCCACATCTCCATAATTCGGAGACATAATATTCGATTTTCTTCAGTTGTGGTAGAATCAGTGGCTGGGATCCCTGAGATGGGGTTATCTTCAGTGATGAGAACTGGTGGCAAAGTCATTTCAGACGACATTTCTATACTTCCTTTTGATCTGGTAAAATACTAATGTGTTGCTAGTTTACTAAAAACCAACCACCGTTTCTAAAAACCTAAGCTGGAATTGGCAGCAACAAATAGTCAGTTTGAGACAAGTAACAGATAGGTAATCACACATTGGGGTGTGATGAACCTATACAGTTAAATGAGTGTCTACATGTTTGCAACGGTTGCATGCGTCATCCCGACTTTTCTTCATGTTTCTTTTCTTTTGATTTGTTTTTTCCCTTGCTCCTCTTCTACTTTTCTAGTTTTCTCTCATTTTGATTTTTCATTCCTCTCCATTTTCTTTTATTCCATGGTTTTCTTATTTTCTCTTTTCTATATTTCTTTTCCACTCTTTTTTTTCCTTTTATTTCCTTCCCTCGTATTTTTCTTTTTCCTTAGGGTTACGGTCGAATCTTATGGAGATTGCCTACATATCATGACCCCGCATGAATCATACCAAGCGTAGTTCTTGCAAATAAATGAAAAAATAAGGAAATAATTTTTGGGATTTTTTAATTTTTCATTAATAAAACTTTGATTACAAAGATACTAGACTATTTATTTTTCTTAAAAGGGAAAATTACAAAAAAGACTCAAAATAACAAAATACACACTCGATAACTAGGAATACATTAAAGCTTCAAATCCTGGGGCCCGCGGGGCATCATTCGGCATCGCCGCGGGCCTACGTGCAAGAACCCTTTGTAAATGCTCCAAATCATTCATAACTTTTCAAACAAAAATCATCATCGTAGCAAAGAAGGTAGTGCGACTCATTATGTCGCCTGCTTGACATTTCATGGCCAATTAATGGGCAATGACTCTAATTCTTTCTCTGATCCGACCCTTTTCCTGAAGTAGTCGGCTTATCTGCTGGTTGCAGGCCTCTAGCATCTGGGAGTCGTGGAAGTGATGGTCTTGCAACAACTTTATTTCTTTCTCCATCTCGGCCATTAGCCTATAGCAATGTTCCCTCTCAGCCTGAAACTCTTTGTCCCGCTGTGCTACCTTGCCTTCAAGGGTATTCACTTTTCTTTTCAGGTTAGCGATAGTTCCCTCATAATTTCTTTTCATTTGTTGCAGAAATTGGGCTATTTCCTCTGTCTTCTTTGCCCACTGTGCCCGGATTATTTCCATATTCCCTTCAGATTTCTCCAACTCTTCCTGGCAGTCTAAGACATGCTTTTTCAGCCCGTTTATCAACATTTCATCGGAGTGACTTCTTTCTTGATTTTTAGCGGCAATTTTCATTTGTCGGATTTGAGCCTTAAGAGCCTCATTCTCTTGGGTCTGTTTCTTTTTGTCACCTTTATCGGCTGCGGTTTGTAAGCTGTTTTCAAACCGAAGATCCTGAACCTGTTTTTCCAATGCTCTTATTCGGGCCCTGTATTCATTCTCTTTGGTTAACCAGTCCCATGTGGCCTTTTGGCGGGTCTCTCAGGAATTTGAAACTTTTTTCCAAACCAGAACAAGTATTTGGGGTCCACTTCGCCTTTAGCCTGATCCCGCACTATGGTTTTAGGCTCAAGGTACCTACATTCATTCCATATCTGGCAGATTTTCCCCTCCAAAAATGCAGCTTTCGGGCCTAGTTCGATGACTTGTTTGCTCAGATCTTCATCACCGTGGATGGTTTGGAATCTTCCCAATTGCTGCAAGACTCGGTAAGGAGCATAGGGTTGGATACTCCGAATGCCCATTAAAAGAATATAGGGTACTTCAGCTGATGCGTGTACTGCCTCAGTAATGGGAAGCCATCCGAAAGTCCACTCAAATTTATCAGCAGTCAAAGATCTCAAACATGATAACCAAGCCTCGGTACCCTCGGGGAACTCAATAACTGTTACCCGGGTTTTAAATGCGTCAATAAAACTTAACCCGGTTAAACCCTAGTTCATGAACCCAGTCCGATGATAGAGATGCTCTTGTATCCATAGATCTAGCAACAAATTGCAACCTCGAAAGAATTTTTCCCCTTCTCGGCATTTGGTCAAAGCTCGATACATTTCAGCCACAATTAAAGGAACCACCGTGCTGTTTGTTTTCTATATAGGCACATCTAGCACTCCTATGAGGACGATATCTATGTGACCATCTTTTCGGGGACAGATCACGACCCCCAAGAAAGCTACCATGAAAGCTAATCCTCGCCGTGCCTCCCACTTATCTTTGTTTCCAGCGTGTGTCAAACCAGTGTTGGGCTCCTCAAAACCTCGCGGTTTACCATATCGGTGGTACAAGAAGTGGAGTGTACAATACCCTTCTGATAGATTTTTATCCTGAACATCCCGGCTGATACTCAATAAGTCCAAAAAGCTATGGAGAGTTACCGGTCTCGGTGCCAATGGATATCGACCCCTGAGGTTTCCATTAAGTCCTGCATACTCTACAACCTCCACTAATGTCAGTGTAAGCTCGAAGTCTGAGAACCGGAACACATTACGAGTTGGGTCCCAAAAAGGTATCAATGCTTCAATAATATCTGGCCTTGGCTTAATGTTTAACAATCCGACCAGGCCACCCAGAATCGTTTCCACCATTTCTCTGCTACCCTTTCCTAGGTATGGTGGAGTTTCAAAGGGATCTTACTCAGGATTGAGAAGGATTCAATGTCAACTGTACTCATCCTGCACATTTATTTAAAATGAATTAAGGCTTATTTTGACCCAAAAGGAAAAAGGTGGCTATTTTTAAAACTTTTTATTTTAAGAACAACAAGGACAGGGTTTTGCGGATACGGCCTTCCAGCACTTCAGGGAAGAATATTTTAAGGTTGTGCCCGCTAACCATTTAAAATGACTCATGGTGGCTGTTCTTGCAAAAACAGCCTTCCGGTGCCCTTTTGGGGACATTCGGCTTATTTTAACACTGACGGAGATTTGACTTATTTATTTAACCAATTTTTTTAAAACATCTAATAACAGTGATCCGATTTAAAGGCTAACTCCTTTGCCTTGTCCTCCAACTACGAGCAATTGGACAACCCAGATTAGCAACAACTTTAGGATTAAAACACAAAGAAACTGGACACTTTTACTTTGGGTAGACTCACTTACAAGCATTAAGATAGAATTGATATATTACATCATGAGGATCTAGCAAGCTGTCACAAGCATAATGGATCTACTGATTTTAACTGAAAGTAAACGCGTATAACAAATAATTCAAATGAAACTACGGGATTCCTGGACTTAAACAAATGATAGATTTCTAGTTAACGGACTATCAGATCTACATAGTTATGTTGATAAGAAGATGATAAAAATATCCTGCTTAATTACAATACTTCCAGAAGCCAGTAATAAAACTTATCATACAAATTTGGGGAATTATCAAACAGAATAACAATTCAAATGCATAACAGGCACATATAACTACATAAAAATACAATACATCTTCAAATCTTCTTATTTCCTTCTTCGATTTAGTATTTCAGCAGTATATAGAGAGTTTTTGGGAGGTATGTACCTGGAAATGTAAGGAAAGTAAGTGAAGAGAAGAACCAGCAGCAGTAAATAGGAATTAGCAGCAGCCCAGGGTTAACTTCAAACTCAAGGAGTGATACCAAGCAGAAAAGCAATGTTTTGAAGCAAACAACACCAATAAACACCAAAAACCAGCTTAATTGACCCAAATTGAATTCAAAATAACCTCCAGGATTCTCTAAAACTTTAACTACTCAAGATATAAAGGAACTTAAGCCATTTGACCTCGGATGAGCTGTGATTTTGTTTGAATTTCAGTAGTTTTTCAATAGTGTTTGCATTTGAACTTTTTTTGTATTTTTTTCTTTGATTTTTTCTAAGCTCTGGAAACTGAATTTCAAAATTTTCAGAGTTTTTTTTTTGAATTTCTAATACTTCTAGAAACTTGTGTGTATTTTTCATCTTTTTCAAAACTTGTTCAATAAGGCAAGGAGTATGCCTTTTTATAGGCAAAGCTAAGGGCAGCCCTCAGTTTTTTGTTTTACCTCTAAGTTCCTCTTTTATTTTTCAGTTTTTAGCTAGTTAGTCCCTTATTTATTGGCTTGTTGCCCAAGTTAAACTACTATACTTCTGAAATTCCCATTAGAACCCCTTCTAGGTGCTTCTAGTGGCTTCTAATTTCTGCCAAAGATTTCCTGACCCTAAATACCTAGACTACCCTTTTCAATTCTAAAAATTACTTCAAACTTGATCCCAACAGACCAAGATTGACCTAAAAAATAGGCCAATTCAGTGAGCTCAAATGCCAAACGGGTCAATAATGAATTGAGGCCCCAAATCAAATCCCTAATTCTATGAACTTTTAACAAAACAATACAAACACTGTCCTAAACTCCACAGCTAAATCTTGACCTATATTATGCTAATTGACGAAACAGAACTAACCCAAAGCTAGGCGGAATAATGAACTAAACAAAACCCTGAATTAATCAAGCCTAAATGACTCCTTGAATGCACACAAACAGATCAAACAATCAACAAAAGAAGAGATGGAGGAATAGAACAAAAGGAATACTAAAGATAAAGAAGAAAAGTACCTAAAATAATTTGAACCTAAGAAGAACAGGAACAGCCTTCGGGAAAACCTCTCCAATTTTGGCTCATTTTGAGATTAAACATGTGTTCCTAGTCGAAAATACATGAATAACCTCAAAACTGAACCAAAACTCTGCCCGGAACTTGAATTGTACGAAATCGGCACTTTAGGGCTAAACTAATTCCAAGATTTGAGATGTTTCAGATCTATTTGAAGACAATTAATGGTGGATTCGTGATGGTGGTTGAGGTGAACCTGTGATGTGAATTTGGGGGAGATTGGGGTCGCCGCCGCCGTACACGGCGCAGGCGACGCTAGGGTTTCAATTATTTGAGGAGGCTGGATGGGATTCGAAGGAAACTAATTACGGATTTGGAATGGGATGGGTGGTGGGAGTCCATGGTGTAAATTTGAGAGTGTTTGGTGGCCGGCCGCTGTCGTGAGGCAATTTTCGGCGGCGGTCTAGGACGGTAGGTGACGGGGACGGTAGGGGTCTCTGAAGGGGTGAAGGAGAGAGGTGAGAGGAGGGATGTAGGGCGTTTCCGACATTTAATTATTAAGTGTACCCTACTTCCCAGCCGTTAGATCGAGTTACCTCGACGGCTGGGATCTTCCCTTGGTTAAACGGGGTCATTTTGAAGGAGTGGGGGCCGGACCGGGTTGGGGCGGACTGGGCCTGGTCCGTTTGGTTTGGGAGATGGTGATTTGGGGTGGGTTTAAGGGAATTTCCTTTGGGCTTGGGGACTGGAACTGGACAGCCCAACAGGTTTGCTGTTTTTTTCTTTTTTTTCTCTTTTTTGCTAATTCCTTTTATTTAAAACTTCAAAATAAATCTAAATTAATTCCTAAAATTTAATTAACCCTAAGAAACTAACTAAACACATATGATAATCAACACAAAATAAATTTATCAAAATCAAAGATTAAAATGCAAACTAGACTCTCTCTCTCTCTCTCTCTCTCTCTCTCTCTCTGTATATATATATATATATATATATATATATATATATATATATATATACACACACACACACACACACACTCTCCCTCTCCCTTCTCTAGAACCTTCTGGTTCTCTTCTCCTCCGATGAACTCACCGCCTCTCCGGCTACCTCCAGCCTCACCTCTTTCGACCACCAGTCGCCGTGAAGCCTTATCTCGTTGATTCCCTCTATCTTTGAGATCCTAGGAGCCTCCACTATACAAGATGCTCACTGAAAGCTCTGCCTGGTCTGTCTCCGGCCTTTCTTCGATGGGTTTTGGTACAATGGTGCTGTGGACACCATTATTGCGAGTTTCACAGGCAGGTTTTTCTTGCTTCTCACTGGTTTCTTACGAAACCCTAATCTCTACCTAGACATCTCAAATCTCTATTTTTTAAAAACAATTTTAACTCATACCTTTATGTTTTACACTACTCTCTACTCGATTTTCATGATTGCTCAAGTTTAAACATTTTGTTCCTTTTTAAAAAAAAACTAGGGTTTTCTAAACCCCTTTCGAAATCACTATATCTTCTGATTTTTTTTGAAGTATTATGTGTTTGTGTTTGTGTTATTCGCTTGTTTGTGTGATCATCTTGTTATTCTCCGAGTTCTATGCTTTAATTTTGCTATTAGGGTTCCAGTCTTCTATTGATTCTGTGATTTCTTGCTTAGGGTTCTCTGATTTTTATGCCTATTGTGTTTAATAGGACTAATTGTTCATCGTTTACCAAATATCCTGCTG